>OVBE01012008.1:0-13722 GCA_900406425.1 Iberis pinnata
TTATCTTTGATTGCATTTTAGCTTGTTCAATCCTTTGTTTTCGTTTCATTCATTGCCTTGTTAGTTTTCATTACATGTTTTAGTCTCCTTGCTTCTGTTTACATTTCTGCATGTTCTGTTTACTTGCTTAGGACTGTTAGAAAAACCACCTCTCTACATTTAACTTGAATCAATTGCATCCATCCTAGTCTAGAGTGGTTAATGACACACCTGATTGGATTGACACATATGACCACTACAACGATATGATAGTGTAAATAGGAATTGATAACGTTTTCATCACAAGAAAATCCCAACTATCACATGTACCTCTCAAAAGGATACATCCACCGATATTGAACCGAGCCACCAAGTGATGCTTCACAAAAAAGGTGAACTGTTAGATGTTCCATAACGTCAAAGAAAGACAGTGGGAAAATCTTCTCTAAGTCACAAAGGATCATTGGTATACTCCTCTGTAACGTGGAAATACCATGCGCGGTAAGTATTCTTCGACTAATGAGTTAGAAAAATGCCCCAACCGCTGTAGATGCAAATAACTATATATGTAAAAGAAATTCATAACATATAAGTAAAATACACACATATGACTACATTTATACATGCGATGGCTCATGGACATCTTTCGGCAGGAGATTCTCAAATGCAAAAGGGAGAAGGCGTTGCATAACTACATGGCGATCCTGGCTCTTCATCCCAATGAAGTTTCCTTCTCCGATATCAATACAATTTCTCAAATTAGATGCGTATCCATCGGGGAATTTGACACTATGAATATTTGATGACTTTGAATTTTCATGGATTTTACTTATCAATTAGCATCGATTCTGAGGTCTAAAAGCGTGCATACATCACATTTATGATCGATTTCACTAAGTTTAGGATTTTTAGGACTTTTGCATAAGAATTTTCATATGCACGCATTTTGGAGATTTTTCGGGACTTTCAGGAGTTTTTGGGAAGGATTTGAGAAATTTCATAAAAGCAGCATTTGACGTTGAATGGAGCAGCACTCAACACTCAGCATGAAATGGACTGAACTTACCTCAGAGCACTTGCAGGATCGATCCCAACACTATGCAGGATCGATCTCNACCTTCGGGATCGATCCCAACACTATGCAGATTGATCCCAACACTATGCAGATCGATCCCCCAACCACTCTAGATCAATCCTGCAGGCAATTCAGATCGATCCCCCCTTCACTCTTTCAACCTTTCTAGTGAAGTCTCAAACAAAGATAAGGAAGTGCACGAAGATGAAGCAGGACTAAGAAGGAAACCAATGAGATGGATCCCACCAAGTTCTAGATCGATCTCAGGCACTCAATGTCGGGATCGATCCCAACCTCAGACGCAGTTTGGACGCAACTCAGTTGGATCGATCCCAAGCAAGCATCTTTCAGTCCGGATTGATTGTGCACTCACCTACTCAAAGGCAAACACGCTCCGACCCGACCAACTCAAATCTGGATACCACCTGAAGCAAGGCCCAAGATCCAAGACAATGATTAGAAACTTTGTCTTTAGTGCGAATTAGGGCTTTTCTCTGAACACTATAAAAGCCCTAATTCGCCTCCATTTGCACAAGCTTTAGTTTTTCTTTCCTTTTTAGGTTTTGTTTAAGGTTTTCATTTTCTTAGTTTTGTTCTTGATGTAATTGGTGTAAAAACAAATTTTCTTTCAAGTCTTTAGTTAATCTATTGTTTTTACTTTGATTTCTTGCTTAGCTTTAGGTTGTTCTTTAGTTTGTGCATCTCTATTTTCGTTTTAAGCCTTAACCTTCTGTTTTAGTTTNCTTAGCATACTGTTTCATTGCTGTTCTTCATTTCTAGGTTTGTGTTCTTGCTGTTCTTCCCAGATCTGCATGTTTAGGTTCAAGGTTATGTTTGTTGTTTCATCTGCTTCTACTCCCATAAGTAGTGAGTAGTCATCCAAGTTCCTGAGGATGGGGGTAGATCAGGGTTGATGTTCTGGGTTTGCTTAGGTACCTAAGTTGTTTGTTCCTTATATCCCTTATGGTCCTCCTCAGCTTAATGCTGATTGTACTCCTGCCCGGAAGGGACAGAGACCCGCCGTTAGGCCCTACAACACCTGAAGGTGAGTTATTGGAGATGACCAGACCGAGGGGGTTCCAGAGATTCGTTTCCCCTTCTCTGTGAATAGATGTGGGAAAAGAGTTAGCTAGAGTAGTAGAGGTTAATGCATGCTAGGTAGTCGCCGTCTATGACGACAGTTGAGTATGTGATTGCTTTTCTTGAGATTGGTTGCCAAGACATTGAGATTGATTGTTAGTAGAACTACTGTCTAGGGGTCAACTCATTGTTTGAGGTATGTTAGGTACTTAGGTAGCCCAGGATGGATTCCCAAGTCAATTACCCTTTGTCCTAGGAACGACTTTACATTGATTGCAGTTTTACCTTTTCTTGCTTTTACTCTATTTTGCATCCAAAAGTGTTTTATACCCGCATACTCAACATTTACGTGTCCATTCCCACCAACGTTTTCATCATTGGTCATTTCAACACCATAATATTCCATTTGGGTTAATAGCTTTCCGCCATCTAAATCAGGTGGTGGACCATTAACACATCTCTTCTTTGTGAATAATGAAGTAGATCGACGATATAGATGACTCGGGGGGCAAAAACCTTCTATGACAATAAAACCAACAAGTTTATCATCCATTCTTTAGCTGGAAGGAATCAATGTTGTCGTTACAATATGGACATGCTAGTTTCCCATGTGTTGTCCATCCGGATAGCATCCCATACACTGGGAAATTTCTTATAGTCCATATAAGAAGTGCATGCATCTTAAAATTCTGTTGTAAAGAGACGTCATACACATGTTCTCTATAATCCCATAACATTTGCAACTCATATATCAATGGTTGCAAAAACACATCTAACAATCGTTTTGGATGTTCCGGCCCTGGTACAAGAACAGAGAGAAATAGAAACTCTCGGTTCATACACAATAATGGCGGAAAATTATAAGGTGTGACAATGACCGGCCATAGAGATATTGTCTACCATGCTTTCCAAATGGGGGTGAAACCATATGTACTTAATCCAAGATAGACATTTAGTATCTCGCTTGCAAAATCCGGAAATGTAGCCTGAAAATGACGCCAAACTTCTAAATCAGAAGGATGTGTAATTTCTCCATCAAATCTATGCTCCGCATGCCATCTCATTGCAGTAGTTGTTCTCGCAGATTGATACAACCTCTTCAACATATCTGTTAGTAGTAAATACCACATATTCTTGTATGGTACTGAAACTCTACCGCATGTATCTTTATACTTTGGTTTTCGACAGTATCGAAATCGAGTACGGGTATCATCGTGTCTCCAATAAATCATACAGTTGTCGATGCACACATCTATAACCTGGTAAGACAATCCAAGACTCGACACAAGTTTTTGTATCTCGTAATATGAATCTGGAGCATTGTTATCCTCTGGCAAGATATCCCTCATCAACTTCGCTATTGCGTCAACTGCATCCTCAGGCAAATTATTTTCCGTTTTTATACCCATCAACCTACTAGCAGATGATAAAGGCGAATGACCATATCTACATCCACTATATAATGGTCGATTCACTGGGTCTAACATATCAAAAAACTATCGTGCTTCTAAATTTTGTTCTTCATTAGAAACCTGAGTCGTCTCTATGTTTTCTTCATAAAAATCATTAACCATTTGAACCGTAGCTGCCCTAACATCTAATTCCGTTCTAGGTGCCCCAACATCTAATTCCATTCTAGGTTCCTCTATCCTATATGTCACTGAAATGCTACCGCTACTAAGCGGAAGCGAGAATGTCGGCTTGAGTAACGTAAACATTGGTGAGAATCCAATAGCAACAATATTAGGTCGTTCTTCATGTAAAAACCAAACCTTATAACTCAGAAAAAACCATTCATATACAAGTGATTCCATACTATGTTTATCCTAACATGATTATTATTCCGACATAAAGAACATGGACATGTTAACTTACGACTGTTTTTTCCCTGAGGTTTTCGACACGCTAATTCCATGAATTCCATCACACCATTCACATATTCCTCATTCAAAAGATTTGTCTATGGATTCATACTCTCACCATCCATCCATGATCGAAAATAAGGAGGAGTAGACATTTTATAACTATGTTTGTGAAATTGTGTGTGAAATAATGAGAGGAGGTCTTCTGGTTATATAAAAAAATTTCTAACGGCAAAATCCGTCAGAAATATCGAATATATCCGTTGGTAACGGTTAACAATGGATAGTTTAAATCAGGAAAATTTACTGACGGCATTTGTGAAGAATTTATGACGGAAGACACTCGTCGGTGATAATCCGTCAGAATTTCTCACGGATATTTACCCGTCAGAAATTTATTGACGGTCACAGTTTTCGTCACTTTTTCCGTCAATATTTATGACTAGTTGTTTCCCGTCATAAATCTCCGTCACAAACCCCCCTGTATTTTATAGTGTCAGATGACCCGACAACGGAAACTGAAACGGTGCTGCACTTCCACCCACAGAACATCTCATCTTTAGTTGGAAGGAGGAAACCAATCTCACCTAAGTTGCGACATATTTCAGAGGTTGAAAAATAGATTTCCTTGGGCTAGGGATGGGAACGCCAGCATACGAGCTTGGTTTAGCGCGGATTCATGCGGTCGTGGTAAAAGTCGAAGCCTCACTTTCCATTCGCAGGCGATCCTAACCCAAACCCAAACCTTGAGGTTCTTCAACTCCTAGTCGCCGTCCACCTTTCTCTTAAGCCGCGGTAGATCTGGCTTGAGGCACCACTGAGGAGCCGTTACAACTGTCGGGGATGATGCCAATGAACCGAGAAAGAAGAGAGGAGGAGGTGAAGAACTGTGTCAATTTCAAGAGAAGTGTAGAAGATAGGCAATTCCACTACCGTTGGACTCCGCCGGAGAGTCCGAAAGTCGCGGTGCACCGGCGCTGTGCACAAAAAACGATGATGGAGGGCTCGCTTAAAACCATCGCTGCTACAGGTCTTGGAGAGAGTGAAAATTAGGAGAAGACGATTTCAAAAGAGAATAGAGAGATTTATAATTTTATTTATACTTACTATGCTCGATAAATATGTACTTTACATGGTATTTTCCTATTGAAGCTTCTATATCAAAAATTATATTCATTTTTTATTTGATAATGAAGTATATATTTTTCAGAAAAAATACTCTTGCTCAATCCACCACGGCACCACCTTTCAATTGAACCACACAAGCTAACGAAACCAACCACAAGGTCAACGAAGATCTACCATGCAACTTATCATCAATATGATTCTATGAGATTTCTAGTTTGATTTTCTCTGAGAGAGATGCTTTAAACTATATTATTAGGTATTAGATGATATTCCACGTTATGCGTGGAAATATATTATAAAATATAAAGTATGACTTAAAATTTATGTATCATTATATATATCTTAAAATAATGATTATAGAATTTTTGACAAAACTAAATATATAAATATCAAAGTAAAAAATGTGATTATTTTGTAGAATTATATAATATAAAACGTAATAAATATTTATTTTATTTTTATGTTGTATATAGATATTTTAAAATATATGTTAGATTGGTTATTAATTAAGATATAAAAATTTAATAATATATATTTTATAAGCATACTTTAAATTTAATATAAATAGGTTTATATTATTTTAAATACTTACAAAATTTTAATTAATTATTTTAAATTTTATGTTATATATAGTCTTGGAAAATATATTTTCTTATAAATTAATTTAAAAATAAATTTGATAAAATAAAATAACATAAAAAAAATTTCCTAAATAAAAGGAGAAAAAATCTTGGTAAAGATTTTTAATAGATATAATGTGTATATTTAAGTTACTAATGTGACATTTACTTATCTAAATAAATGACTGGATATGTAAATATTTTCTAATGGTATATCATGTAATTTATTACAATATAACGATATTATAAAAGAATTTATTTTATTTTAATATATAGTAGATTAGCAAAAGCTGATTTTGGGCCTAAAGAAAAATTAGAGTCATAAACCCTAATTCCTCTTGGTGATGAAAAACAAAACTTATCATCACACGAAAACAATATTTTTGGAGCAATATTAGTTAAATATTGAAGTTATGAATTATATTATTTAAATGTTGATGTTTGAATTTTAGTTGAGTAATTTTATGTTTAATTTATTTTGTTGAATTATATATATTTATATTTTTAAATTTATTTAATTTTTAAAAATTAAATATGGTCGAAAATTGGTCGGAAAATATTTCGACCAATTTCCGACCAACGAGGGATTTAGTGGGAAAGTGGTCGGAAAACCAACATTTTTCAGACTGATTTTCCGACAATATTATCGACTAATGAAATAGTTGAAAAATTCTGACCTTTTTCGACTACTATGCTTTTGCAGCAAAAATTTCCGACCACTTACTATTAGTGAGAAAAGTCTACTTCTGACTAATTTCCGATAAAAATAGTGGTCAAAATATTTGTTTTATCTTTGTAGTGAATACCTAAGATAACTTAGCCCTAAACAGAAGCTGCATAATTTTTCTTGAGTTCGAAACAACAATTAACATGCTAGAATAAGCTGGCACCCATGAAGCATTACAAGAAAATAGGGGAATTTATGACGGAAACTACTGACGGAAAAATATTTGTTAGTAATAGTGACGGCAACACTGATGGAATAAATAGCCGTCAATAATTTTCTGACTGGTCAATTTCCATCATAATTTATGACGGATTTGTGATAGAATATTACTGACGAATTTATTCCATCACAAATCTGTCAGTATACCGTCAGTAAATTTTTCCGATTTAAACTATCAATTGTTAGTCGTTATCAACAGATATATTCAATATTTCTAACGGAATAATCCGTCGGAAATTCGTAAGAAAAATTTCTATATAACCAGAAGACCTCCTCTTATTATTTCACAAACAATTTCACAAACATAGTTATAAAATGTCTACTCCTCATTATTTTCGATCATGGATGGATGGTGAAAGGATGAATTCAGAGACTAATCTTTTGAATGATGAATATGCAAATGGTGTGATGGAATTCATGGAATTAGCATGTCCACAACCTCGTACACAAAATAGTCGTAAGTTAACATGTCCATGTTATTTATGTCAGAATGATCATCATGTCATGATAGATATAGTATGATATCACTTGTGTATGAATGGTTTTTTCCGAGTTATAAGGTTTGGTATTTACACGGAGAACGACTTGATATTGTTGCTAGTAGTAGCGGTGGCATTTTATTGGCCGAAAGGATAGAGGAACCTAGAAAGAAATTAGATGTTAGGACAACTACGGTTCAAATGGTTAATGATTTTTATAGAAAAAATATAGAGACGACTTAAGTTTGTAATGAAGAA
The DNA here is from genome assembly GCA_900406425.1 of Iberis pinnata. NCBI lineage: Eukaryota > Viridiplantae > Streptophyta > Magnoliopsida > Brassicales > Brassicaceae > Iberis > Iberis pinnata. Next base: position 7,428 of record OVBE01012008.1, read on the forward strand.
CCAAATTTAGAAGCACGACAGTTTTTTGGTATATTTGACGCATCGAATAAGCCATTATATAGTGGATGTAGAGATGATCATTCGCCTTTATCATCTGCTAGTAGATTGATAGGTATAAAGACAAATTATAACTTGCCTAAGGATGCAGTTGACGCAATAGCCAAGTTCGTGAGGGATATCTTGCCAGAGGATAACAATGCTCCAGGTTCATATTACAAGATACAAAAACTTGTGTTGGGTATTGGATTGTCGTATCAGGTTATAGATGTGTGCATTGACAACTGTATAATTTATTGGAGACGCAATGAAACCTGGACTCGATGTCGATACTGCCGAAAACCAAGGTATAAAGATACAGGCGGTAGATATACAGTACTATACAAGAGGATGTGGTATTTTCCACTAACAAATAGGTTGAAGAGGTTGTATCAATCTGCGAGAACAGCTGATGCAATGAGATGACATGCGGAGCATAAATTTGATGGACATATTACACATCCTTTTGATGCAGAAGCTTGGCGTCATTTTTAGTCTACATATATGGATTTTGCATGCGAGACACGGAATGTCTATCTCGAATTAAGTACAGATGGTTTCAGCCCATTTGGGAAGCATGGTAGACAATATTCTCTATGCCCGGTCATTGTCACACCTTATAATTTTCCGCCATTATTGTGTATGAACCGAGAGTTTCTATTTCTCTCTGTTTTTGTACCAGGGCCGCAACATCCGAAACGATTACTTGATGTGTTTTTCCAACTACTGTTATATGAGTTGCAGATTTTAAGGAATTATGGGGAAGGGGTGTATGATGTGTCTTTACAATAGAATTTTAAGATGCGTGCGGTTCTTATGTGGACTATAAGCGATTTTCCAGCGTATGGGATTGATGTCTCTGTATTTTCATGGTTTTTAGAAGTCATTAGCATTAATTTTTAGGTCTTTAGGTGTTCATATATCACATTTATAGTTGTTATTAGCAAGTTTGTGATATTTAGGGATTTTTTGCATCAGCATTTGCATATACCTGCATTATAGAGATTTTTCAGAACTTTCAGGAGTTTTGAGGATGATTTGTGAGAATTCAGAAGAGGAACAGAAAATGCGTGGAACAGAACCAGCACAAAGGCCCATCTCGACCTCTTCAACTCTTTTGGGTCGATCCAGTGATCGAGCCACACCCAAGCCCAGATAGATCTCAGTGATCAAGCCACACTCCTACACGGCTCGATCTCTCTCTCGGCGACCTCCTTATTTGGCTCGATCTAACTCCACCTTTGGCTCGATCCACGCAACCTTCTGGCTCGATCTCTCTCTATGCAACTCGACCTTTGGCTCGATCTCATGATCAAGCCACCTTGATCTTTACCTCGACCATCTCTTTATCTCCTCGATCGCGCATGCACTTCTCGGCACCATTTTTACACGACTCGATCACAAGCACTTCTCAGCTCGAGCCAAACATGCTCCGACCCGACCAACTCGAATCAGGAATGGGCATGACCCAAGACCCATTCTAATGATTGTACTTAGTATTTTATGCGTTTTAGGGCTTTTCCTGAACATTATATAAGCCCTAAAACGCCACCATTTGGGGGGGGGCAGTCTTTATTTTTGCCATTATAGGTTTTGTCTTAGGTTTTAAGTTTTCTCTCTTTTGTTCTTAGTGTTTTTGATGTTAAACCCATATTTCTTTTAAGTTTTATGCTAATCTTCTGTTTTCTTTTACTTTCTTGTATAGATTAGGGTTGTGATCTATCTGGTGCATATTGATCTAAGTTTTTAAGCTTTTAATCTTCTGTTTTAGCTTTGATCATTTTCCTCTGTTTGTTACTGTTCCATTAATGTTCTTATTTTCTTGGTAGATGTTCTTAATGTTTTAGATCTTCATCTTCTGCATCTTTGTTTTTTTTTCTGTTTTAGGGTTTTATAAGAAGTTTGTTCTTAGTTGTTGACCTTTGATCTAAAAAAGTTTTCTTCAGTAGCTATGCTTTCAAATTCTTTTGATTTTGCATCTCATATGTTGTGTGAGTAGTACTGACCTAGGTTCCTTGAGGATGGGATATGGTAGTGTTCTTTCCTTGTTCCTCCTGGGTGTCTAAGCTTTAATGTCTTAATAGATCCTTTCTGCTTCATTGCACTTAATGCTGACATTTCAACCCGACCCGGTGATATCCGATCGTAGGCACTTCAACACCCAAAAAGTGATTCAATTGGAGTGACCGGATCTAGTTGATTTTAGAGATAAGCATCCCCTTCTAAGGAATTAGATGTTTAGGATATGCATCTCAGCCTAAGGAATTAGTTTTTTGGGAGGCTTATTGGCTTAGGTAGATGGTTCATAATGCTTGTTAGGTGTACTTCCGCTAACGGGAGTTAGGTCTGGTTGTCATCTAGTTTGATTTCATTTGCAAAAGGATTGGATTTGATTGCTTGTGATTCTATCGCCTAGGAATTAGCTCATTGTATGAGGTATGTGATAGGCACAGGTTGTAATCCTAAATCTATATTTCGCAGAAGAGATCTTTGTAGTACAGTAAAGGGTCGATCCCACAAAGACCAGACAGTATGACTCTCAGTTAAAAATTGATTCTAGCTAAGACAAGATAAAAGAAGGAATGTTTTTAAAACGAATTAAAAGTAATGTGAATGATTAAAAATCGAATGTAAACCAACAGAATAAAACGCTAGGTGATAGGGAAGTTTCACAGGTATTCAAGTTTGAGGTTCAGGTTGACAAGCAAGATTAACAATAAAAATAGTTCTCAACTCAAAAGACAACAATAGATTAATCTCCTCCCGAAGTATTAGACCCCTATGATAGAATTTCTAGAAATAAAGACTAACTTTCTCCCGAAATTTTAGATCTCTAAATCAGATAATTAAATCATGCAATGATTACAGATTCGATATGTTCATAAGCAATCTAAGACAATACTCCCGCAAGCAAAGATATCTATTCATCTAGACTACGTCAGATTAGTTAAACCAAATCCCTTTGTATTTATTAACTTAAAATCATGAACTAGGTGATCAGGCTAATTCAAGCAATAATAACAAATCTAGACTAAGAACCTAACAATTTAATTAAATCCATTAAAGTCAAACCCTAACCATCAAAACCTGTTTTCCCTGGGAAATCCCTAATACCTAACAAAGAGACTACTCAGACATAGCCAAGCAATCAACAATCATTAATTGAGAAAGCATATTCGAAAACCATAATTTAATTAAAGTAAATAGAGAGTTCAGAATTCTTCTCCAAATACAGGTGTCAGGACTCGTCTCTCTCAGAAAAACTCTTAAAAATAATGAATTGTGTTGTGAATTGTATCTGTGTCTATGATGTGTTCTTTTTAAAATAAACCCTAAGCTTCTGACTTATATAGAAGTAAAAAAGAATAAAACCTGATAAGGAAAACCTAAGATAAATCTTGAGGACGGAAACGTCTTTTTAGCATTCTCCAATAATTCTCGAGTGTTCGGATCGATCGATCCAACCTTACGGAAGTTTGGTAGTCTTCAGGATCGATCGATCCAAGTGTGGATTGATCGATCTGCTCTATCATGTGCTGCACATGCTTCTTATGCGAGAAATCTTGACGAATCTTCAGTAAAATCGTCATAACTTATTATTGCTTCAATGGATTAACCTCAAATCACTTTCATATGAAAGCTAACTCACGTGTCCAGTTTGAGTTGAAAGTTTAGCCCATTCCATTCATAGAAACATCTCAAAATTTCGATCAACTTTCGGCTCTTTTGCTGAAATTTGCTTCTGCATTCGTCAAATTGCATCCATTTTGTGCAAAAAACCACATTTTTGCTCCAGAACGTCAAAAAACCCGGAATCATGAAATATACAAAAAACCTAGAAAATACTCGAATGATAACAAATAGCAAGTATACATATTCATTAAAAGGCATCAAAATCGAGTGATATCAATTCCCCAGACTTAGATCTTTGTTTTTCCTCACGTGAAGCAAGACCCAATCTAGAGAAAAGGTTTTGAAACCACGCATGAACTCTCAAATTCTCGGCAACCTTTAGCATAGATATCAAAACTTAAAAGACACCGATCCTAAACAACCGTTATGAAAGAATTGTTCACCACTACATACCTAAAAGTCCGTTTTCTACTGTAAATCCAACATCAATCAAACCATCAAGTCATCTCAACCAGCTCATTAAGTTTAATTTGATTAGAATAGATGTATTCTTACCTAGGGGTTTTTGATTCAATGCGCACAAGCACCTCTTCTATCAAACTGCAGATACCAAACAGAGCATCCAACGACTTCTGGGTCTCGACCCTTTTCCCCCTTTCTCACATCCTTTTTTCTATTTTCGCACTTTTCTGCGTTTTTTTACTTTCACACTTTTCTGTGTTTTTTCCTTTCTTACTGCTTTTTAGCAGCCCGACAATGATTACAGACTTCTAGGTCATGCTTTCAACACTTTTTCTAAACCGGTTTTTCTGAAGGGAGGGAGAGAAAGGATCCAAATCATACTGAAAGAACTTGTCGGATTTACAAAACACTAAAGAGCAAGGCACTCAGCATTCAAAGTATCTTACCACCACAAGCAAGAGAAATTAAGTTCAATATTAAGTCCTATCATGGCAGAGCTAGCATCAAATCATCAACAACCCAAAAGATCTAGACTTTAAAAAACAAAACAATTAGAAATGGGGTTTCAATCCTAAACATATCGGTTAAATCTAAGCCAGTAATATAAAAATATTAATACTATACTCACACTAGGTTGGTTATCATCATAGATTCTGATCATTGTTCCTTCGTCTCAATTTGACACGACTAATTAAAAACCGAAATTTTTTGAAAATTTTCACCAAACTAATGAAACATCAAAAAGACATAAAATATGATTAGTAACTATACTCCCTCCCCCAGATTTAAATCACACCATCCCGGTGTGAAATAAAAACAAGAGAAAGAATAATGACCATCAAATAAATAGGAAAAATGAATAATTCAAAAGGTATTCAATACTTACCTGGAACAAACATCGGCTGAATTTTTTTGTACGACGTATAGATCGATCTTTAATAACGTATTAAAAATTTCATGGGCATGGATCGATCGATCCATAGACGGATCGATCGATCCATAGACGGATCGATCGATCTGTATGTCCGACCTAAATTTTGAATTTTCTTGAAACATCTTTTAAACTAAAAACTAAAAATTAATAGATTAGTTAACTAATTAGGACTGGCTCTAAACAAAAGGCAAAGAAGAAAAATCAAGTTAGTGGGTTGCCTCCCACTCATCGCTTTATTTAACGTCTATAGCTAGACCCACTTACCTTCTATGCTGAATCTATTTCAGCTCCGATAGAGGCTATAGTTCTACCATCCTTTTCTGCTATTTGCAGCTTCAACATCTTATTCATTGCTGCCTTCTTGTAATCCTTCCCTTTGTTTTAAGACCTTAAAAAAAAGGAATCCTAACCTTAGAGAAAGGTTTTGGAAAATCTTTACTCTTCACTCTATAATCAACCCATTCTTCACCCATTGACTTGGGAATCAAAGTCATGTGAGTTCTCTTCTTTTCTTCTTTCAAACTTCCTTCACTTTTACCCTTGTCTTTGGAAGCCGGTTTTATTGTACCCTTTTCATTTCCTTGATCATCAACTCAGCATTCTCATCGATCTTCTGTAAGTTTATCTTCCCCCTCTTCTTCATTCTTGGGGTAGAACCTTTGAATGGAACTTGAGATTCATTGCTCATGAATTTAACATCAGAGTCTTCAGATTCGGTTTGAGAGGCCTGCTCCACTTTTACTTCTTTGATCACTATGATCCTTTCTGTCGGTATGTAGGGTACTAAGGGATAGTAGTATGTTTTCAGGATGTTGGTGAGGTATATTCGCTTATGAGGAACATGCATCACAACTCCCACTGATGCTAAGAACAGTCGGTATGTAGGGTACTAACGGATAGTAGTATGTTTTCAGGATGTTGGTGAGGTATATTCGCTTATGAGGAACATGCATCACAGCTCCCACTGATGCTAAGAATAGTCTCCCCCAGAACTAACAATCCTTCGAATTCCCATTCATTTCAAAGATATGGAAATCAACAGGGACTATGCAATCTCCCACTTGCACCATAACATCAGATACAAAACCACTAGAAGCCACGATGGAATTATTAGCCAAAGAAAAAGTTATTCCCAAAGGTCTTATATTCCTAAGTTTCAGCTTCAAAGATATGGAAAGACGAATGCAGTTTAATCTCCTCCCGGAGTATTAAACCCTATGATCAAATCGT
>OVBE01012009.1:0-13722 GCA_900406425.1 Iberis pinnata
AATCAACCTTAAACATGTTAGATGCAATCCTAAAGAGCTAAAAAGTAATAAGAAATGATATGTACAAACCGTGAAATTCAAGTGTTATCAAAGGCGGCCCGAGTCTACAGCAACCACTTACACTCCTGGAAGAGTACGTGGAAGAAGCAAGGCAAGACGACGAAGGAGATGCCCGAACCACTTTACGACGACCTCATTGAGTATTGCTCTCAACCCAAGACGGTGGAAGTCTCCTCGACCAACAAGAAGAACTGTTACAGCACCCGCAACAGTTTAGGCATTGCGACCACAAACTTGGGTGCTAAGAGTAGCGTTACTCGTGACCAGGATCTGGTAAGAAAACACATACACTTTAGTTATTTTTAAACTTTAATCTAATTATACACATAAACTATAACTTTAAACATTTAAACAGACTCGGAAGTTGGGGCGGCGACCGACCCCCCTCGAGCTTATGGACGATATTCACACCAACAAGAAGACGAGACATGTTCAAGATCCCGTAGCTAAGGATGTGTTTGAGACGACCAAGAAGATTATAGATGACATGCGGGCGACTCAGCAGACACCCGAGGGTGAGGATATCCTGTTTGACACGCAGTACGAGGTTATGACCGAGGTAGTTTTTATATAAGTTAAATTTTTAAATCTTTCATTATTTCTATGTCTAATATATAATTTGGTTTTTTTAGATGACGACGAAGTCGAAGGGTGTGTGTACGGACTAGGGAACATGGCCCGATATTGTCTACCAGGATCCCGAGGAGTGAGAGATCCAATCAGGGACGAGGAGATGCGGCGAAAAGAGGCTGAAGTGGAGACCATGAAGAAGACGGTAGAAGATTTGGTGACCGCACGTCAAGAGTATCAGAGCCGGTTGGCGAAGATGTAGGAGACGATGGACGCGATATTAAGACGGCTCGGTCCACAATAGTTTCGTTTATTTTTTATTTTTTCGTAATTTGAAATACTTTTATTAATATAATATTGTTATTTTATAAAATTTTATAAATATTTTTCAATTTTATTAAAAATAATTTTATTATTATTCAAAACTATCAATTAATAATTTTTTTTAAATCTAATTTCAAATCCGTCANATTTATTTTTTAAAAATTTGTTTTCAAATCCGTCAATAGTCCGTCAGTAATAACTGACAGACTATTGACGGATACATTGTGATGGATACATCCGTCAATAAACCGTCACTAAAAATCTGTCAATAGTCTGTCACTAATAACTGACATACTATTGACGGATAGTTACTGACGGATATATCCGTTACAAATGCCGTCAATAATCCGTCAGTAATAACTGGCGGATTACTGACGGATATTTATTACTGACGTTCCAGGATTGACGGACACATTCCGTTAGACAGCCGTTAAAAACAGTTGTTTCTGACGGACAAGTGACAGAATTGTCCGTCACTTATGGCATGTTTTCTTGTAGTAGTTCTTCTTCTTTGTCAAAGAAAAACATATGTTAAACAATTATCTTTTTCGATTTAACAAATAAATGTTAGAACAATAGCTAGGCAATTATTTATAGACCCGAACATATGAATTTAACACTACAAAAAAACAGACGGTTAACTATATTTTTGGATTACTTACATAATCGCAAATTTTAATACTAATCTTGGGCTGTTGATGTAGTCTTAAAAGTTTTGAAACTAATTTTGGAACTAATTTAGAGATTAATTTAGAGACTAATTTTGGGACTACCGACTTAGTCTTAAATATCTTGTAAAATTAACTAAAATTATAAATCTTCACACGTAAAAGAATCAACGTATGTATATGATTTAATGTGAATAGTAGTCCTTTCTGGATAACGTCCAGCGTTAAGAAAATATATCTTATGTTTTAGAAAAAAAATTTAAATAAATAGCCTGATACAATATTATATATCACAGTTATATAACGTATGTAAACAGTGATGTTTTAAATATAACATTTGAATCTCACGTCACTATATATGGATAGTTATTTCTATTTTTCTTCGATATAAATGATCAAAATCGATCATTGTAAACACATCAGTCTTATACAATAATAAGAAAATTTTCTGCTTCTTAGTGTCCCTTTATCATATATTAGTTTTGCGGTTATAATATTTTTTATTATATACCGTAAGTTACAACTATTAAATATTTTATATATAGTTATAGTGACTAACCGAGCCACCCGCATTGAATGGATGAGCCATAATATATTGTTACTTGTTAAGTATATGTTAATATTGCAGTTATTAAATGAGAAAATTATGTCACCAGTATATAAGCTTTCATTATATAAATTAGTGAATCTATATCATTGCATATTTAAATTTTGATTAAATTCCTACGTTATTTATTTTTACCAACGGTCACAAAGAAATGTTTTAAAAAACTTATACATTGTCCAATAACTATGAAATTTATTTTTTAATCAATAAATACGCTCTCATTCCACTAATTTATCTCATCAGAAGTTCTATGTTCTCTCAGATCTTTCTACAACAAAAATATTTTCAACTTTACTTTGCAAGAAAAAAGTTTTGAAATTTATTAATTTGTATTGCTGTTGTAATTTTTATATGTTGTTATGGTATATCTGTTGGAGACTCCTATAGAATTTTCCCTGTATTTTTATTTAATTTTATATGTATAATGTTTTTTGTAATTATTTAGATAATTAATTAATGTAAACAATTATTTTTAGTTCTAATAAAATTAATATTGTTTTTGGCTTACAAAAATTAAATGACAAACACTTTTTATATCTAGTTCTCTGCTCTAAAAATCATTGGTGTTAATTATATAATGTGGACCCCCAATGTAGAATTGTTCTTTGAGTCGAAAGAATATTCTGAAACTATAAATGAAGGGAATAAAATTTCTTTCACTAGAAAAGGCAACTGCAATTATTTTTCTGAGAAATCATCTACATGCAGGTGTGACGCACAACTATGCACACATCAAAGACCCAGTAAAGTTGTGCTCAATTCACTATGCAAAATGTGAGTCGTAATAGCATCAGAAAATATCGTTTATGACATGTGTGCTATTATATTATGATTCAATTTTTTTTTGCATAGCGTTTCAACTTTTTAACCGCTATATTTTTTTTTAGCGGGAAGATTATCTTTTATCTGCGTAAATTTAGTATTTTCCAGTGATTTACTATTCTAGATACAAAACTTACCGCTATTTTACATCTAATATGAAGTCAAATTACTTAAGAAAATATTTTTAGTCAAAATTTTGAAAGATAATCCCAAACTACGCGACCATCTTATTGCATATTTTTTACAATCAATTTGAAGTTCCATTGTTCAATAAAGAAGACTCTTTCAATACATTTGTGTTCATATAATTGCTTCATCGTTATGATTTTGATTGTTTCAAACTATGTCGAAATAGAACAAAGTTCTTTCAATTCTTCATCAATCTTTGTGGTTTTTGTTAATTTATCAATTTCAAAAATTAAAAAGATAAGAGGACAAATTTGTATCCGTCGTAGTAAACTTAATTTAGGCTTGGATGCCACACCTGTAACAATTTCGAAGGTGTGCAAGAAAAGACTTGGGATAACTAAGAGAAGAGCAACTAGTAGAAACAATACTAATGTTACACCGCAAGTTCCACATCACGTAGATAATGTGACTAAAAATATGGTGGAAGAAGATGTTGTTGAGGCTAAAGTTAACGAAGATGAAGTTGCTGAGGAAGTAATTCCTGATAAAGATGTTTGTGAGGAACAAGAGTTTGTTACTTTTTTTGATGTTATTTTTTTTTAATTGATTTCTTCATCTTGTTTGTATTATAGTGCCCATGCAACAACAATAGTTTTATCAAAAGTGTAAATAAAAAGTGTATTCCTTTAACTTGCAAAAGCTCTAGACGCAAGGTAGTTGAAGGGAGAATAATTTTAATGGATTTGAAAGATGTGTGCCATTTTGTACCCCTAGGTCCAAATGCAAGCAAGGTTTGGTTTGAAATTATTAAGATTGTTGATGCAATGGTGTGGAAACCAAATTCAAAGGTTACATACATTTCTGATGCAATAGATTCAACAGTGGCATGACCAAATGATAAAATATTTTTTAAAGGTAAAATTTACATGTAATGTAATATAATAATATTTGGTTATCATGTCAAAAAATATTAGATAAGACACGATGAATAATATTTAAGTTATTTGTAAGAAAATGAATAAAGCTATAAATAGTCATAATTTATTAATGACATTTGGTTTGCTCTTCATTGAATAGACGTCTTTTCAACTTCACCTTCTTACTTATGCCCATTGTAAAACAGTTTTCACATTTATATCTTCCAAAAATCAGGTAAAAAACTCAGAATCATCAATAAAATGTTAGAAATTCTTTTCCATGATTAGCTAAAACTAGGTTATGAAATATTCGTTACTCATATATCTTCCCCATGATTAGATCCTAGGTCTTGAACTATTCATTATCTATTTATGAATTTTTGTTTGTATGGTTCAGAACTTATATTATTGAAAGTTCTGAACTTTATATTGGTTATTCGTTCAGTGTTATGTTTCAGTAACCTTTAAAGTTTGTATCTTTTTTGAGTTTACTCATTTGGTGTTCGACTCTTCATAATAATTTTAGAAAGTTTACACCTTTTGTTTCTAGTTACTTATTCTTATTATATTTGTTAAAATTTCTGACATTTTTGTATTGACGAAAGTTTAAACTTTTTATATTCTTCATTGCTTTATTTTGGGTTAACTCATTGTTCTATTTTTGTGTTTAGTTGTGGTAGCCTTATTGAAACAAGGTGATAGGGATGTTGAGGAATACAATAAAAACTTCAATGCAAGTAAATATATTTTCAACAAATGTGACTACGATGAGAAAATTCTCATTGCGTGCTACGTCTTTGGTTTGAATCATGAGATACGAAAAGAAATCAAGATAACAAAGTTCCAGTTCTTGGACGATCCACAACAATGTCCATTAATCATTAAGGATCCAAGGAGAGAATCTCTTACAACATCTGAAGAATATGAACTCGAGATAAAGGATTATGATTGGACTGGTTATGAGTGACCTCCTCCAAAAAAATTGAAGTCCTCATCATCATGTTCCGTAGACGACAGTGACGAGAAAATGTCTTCTGCACACTATCTGCCGTTTTATCCGGCTATAACATGACCGACTTTGATGATGAAGTGCCTTATCAAAGACATGCATTTATTTCTCCCGATGACTCGGAGGTGGATGTGGACATGGCTGAAGACGAAGAATACTACGACTACAACACAGAAAATTAGACTACTAATTTTTCTTTATGCCAATATTAATAATAATTTTTTTATAAGTAATGTAAACATTAATTTTTTATGCCAATACTTTTTTAGTTTTTAAAGTTACTATAAACCAGTAACAACTATAATATATAAGAAATAATATATATATATATATATCAAAGTTATAATATAACACTAAACCTTTAACCCTAAATCTATATTAAAATAATATAAGTTTATAAAATTTTAACTACGTAAGAAATAATATAAGTTTATCACCCTAAACCCGTAAGTCTTAGATCCTAAAACAAATTATAAGTCACATATATATATATATAGATCCTAAAACAAATTATAAGTCACACATACATATATATATATATATTAATTACAATAACATTTACTATTTTACTTTCTCAATATCATATACAATATATTATTTCTGCAAACCATATAAGATTTGGTGATTGACTCTTTTTTAGAGTATATGAACATGTAGGTTTTATTCTAACCAAAATACCTTGTACTATCTGATTATAAATTTAGACTTTTGATTATATAAGAAAATATGTTATAATGTAGCATCAATTCGTATATGAGAATCATGTAAGGTTTCTTAATAAAATTATAATTGTTGATTTTATATTTTACGTGTATTTTGATATAGTCAAATTGCCATACATAAGTTTTATTATCTCAGAAAATAGCTTTAAAAACGTTATAGAAAGTGTCCCATTAACAATGATCACTGAGATTGCACACATGACATATCCTACACCGATAGATAATTCTTACCTTTATTTTCTTTTCATATCTGAACCATCCTTTATACATTAGACTTCTCATGTAAAGTAATTTTTCTTAAAAAGTTCAGATTTCAGAATCAATCGTCGTACGTCTCTCACAACTCATTCCTAGTAATTGTAATCTAACCTTAAATCTCCATATCCATCTTCTGAATATCATTACAGACTCAAATCTAGAGAGCTCAATCATTTTGAAATGGATAAGGCATGGATTTGGCTACCAAGGTATGAATCTATATTTACATATAGGATTAACTTGTACTCAAATATCAAGAGTTCAATATATTATAATGACTTATATTTACATATTTAACATGTAGGACAAGTCTCAAATACTCAAAAGGAGCAAATAATTCTGTTACTACATCAGCAAGAAGATTGGATGGTCTGTCTGAAATGCTATGACCCTGTAGAGATTACCGCAATTTATAGCATCAATTATTAGAGAAAATAATTGAGCATATAGTGGTTACGCGTATGGATAATAAGTATAAGACTTCTTGGTGGATTATTCATGGTGAAAAAAGAGATGATACAAAAAGTAAGGCTATTGAATATGAAACTGAGGGATTTGATTTGTTGAAGACATTGTTTTGTAAGGGTGAAGGTAATCCAAACTAGACAAATGACAATGGGGAAACAAATGATGATGATGAAAAAAAAGAGGAAACTGAGTTTAGAAAAAAAGTTCAAAGAAGCTGAAACTCCTTTATACTATAATTGGATAAAATACACAAATGTTTCAACAATCTTGAGACTTTATAGAAAAAAGTTAAGAACGGTCTATATGAGAACTATTTTGATCAATTGTTGATGTTATTTCATGACATGCTACTTGAAGACAATGTTCTTCCAAATAATACATAAACAATCAAGAAAATTCTGAAGATATCTAATTTTGGCTATGACAATATTCATGCTTGAAAAATTTATAATTATTGTATTTTATATAGGAAGTAGTATGAAAAGTTAGAAAGCAGTCTAATATGCAATGTTTTAAGAAGGGAAAAGGATAAGCACAATCATGAGATAAAGGTAGGTATTCCAACAAAGATAATTTAGGAAGGTATTTAGATAAAAAAAATAATGGCTAAAGATTTGTGTTGGCATTCTACCTATGCCACTGATGATGGTACAATGCGACATCCTAATGATTCTATAACTTTTTCAAAAGGGAATGATAAATGGTCATACTTTGCTGCTGAACCAAGGAATCTAGACTTGATATATCTGCAGATGGGATGAACCCTTTCTCCATTCAAAACAACAACTACAACACATGACCAATATTGTTAGTGAACTACAACACGCCTCCAACTATATGTATGAAAGCTGAGAATATAATGTAAAAATTGTTGATCTAGTCCAACAATTCCTAGAAATAACATAGATGTTTGTGTAGATCGATTGACAAATGATTTAAAAGATTTGTGGGATTAGGGTATTGAAGTGTATGACTCATTAGCGAAAGATAATTTTACACTTAGAGCATTACGGCTGTGGAGTATTAATGACTACCTAGCATTGGGGACATTTTCTGGATGTAAGATGAAGGGAGAAAAAGCTTGCAATGTTTATGGAAAGGATACACCGTGTAGGTGGCTAAAGTTTAGTAGTAAGTATGTATACATAAGAAGTAAAAAGAGATTATCGTCTAGTCATCCTTACAAATACAAAAAGGATGGTTTGAAAACACTGTTGAGGAAGGATATGCTAATCAGATACAAACTGGTGATGAAGTATATGAGACACTTAAAGAGTTCATGAATTATTTTGGAAAAACTCTACATAAGGAAAGTAAACGAAAAAGAGCTTATTTGATAGGGGATGATATTGTTTAAGAAGAAGAATGTGAAAAATAAAATGATATGTGACTGTTGAAAAAGAGATCAATATTCTTTGAACTACCTTATTGGAAGGTAAAACATAATATATGAACTATATTATATAGTTTTTTTCATGCAAATATGCATAACAGTTTATTGTATGTGTTATGAAAATACACATATCAGTTTATTCTTTCAAGAATCTAATCCTTTAGATGAGTTTGTAGAAAATAATGATGAACAATATGATGTTTTTGGAGAAACAAATGAAAATATAAATGAGGGTAATAAGGAAAAGACTACTTTTAAGTCAAAGAATATAAATGTAGTAAATGATGAAGAGTTGGAAGGTAATGATGGTGAGAATGATAATAAACAAGAGAAGAGTGATACCTTGAAGGAACCTTGTGGATTTTTGGATATGTATGATCCTGAAAATTTGGCAAAACATAAAAGTTGCAAGTTGTTTCTTTTTTGCTTGTGTATGGAAGTAAACAAGATCAACATTGGATAGTGTATTTAAAGAAATTGAACAAGATTTTTTCTTTTGTTGCAAGTTGTTTAATCAGAATAGTATTAGTCAGTTGGCTTCTACGAGTTTTAGTGATTGGAGAATGTTTTAAAAAGGCTAAAGGAACATGAATCTGGATGTGAACACATTTTATGTATGAAGAAAGGTTGGAACTAGATCTCAAGTTACGAAAAAATTAGATCATTGAAAAATATGCTCAAAATGAGAAAATTCATTGGAGGCAAGTGTTGCTTAGGATAATATTGATGTGACTATTGCTCAACCGAAGTTATTGGTTTCTTACTTTCAATAATATAAAGATTAAAAACTAAAGCGGAAGCTAGAATGATTGCGGAATCGATGGGGGTTGAGCCTGTATTTCCTAACAAAGCAAAGGGAGTCATTAAAAGAAAAAGATATTGGGTGAAGATTCAAAAAACATTGAGAGAAATGTTATATTATCACCTGAGGAGATCTGTAGAGTTGACTACTTCATCCAAATCATGGATCAAGCTCTCATCTCACTCAAGACAAAATTTGAACAATTTCACAAGTATGAACAAATATTCGGCTTTTTATTTGATTTGAAAGAAACTACAATCAACGAGTGATGATAGTTTGAAGGCTTCTTGTGCCAATCTTGAAGATTATCTAACCATTGGAAATCATTTAAATGCGCAGACGACATAATAGAACTTACTAAATTCTTAGTGTTCGACGGCCCCTCCAACATACAACGCTATCATGGGAAGTCCCTGGATCCATGATAGAAAGTTGTACCATAAAATCTACATCAGATAATCAAATCTCCGACACCATGGAGTGTATAAAAGGTAAGAGGAAAACAAGATATCTCTAGATCTTGCTACCATTATACCCTAAAACCCAAGAAGCGGGAAAGGTGCAACAACCGAGCAAGGAAATCCAAACCAAAATGAAAAATCTACAAATCGATGAACCCAAAATGGAAAAGCTTGAAAAAGTCCCCTTGAATGAAAACAACACGACAAGAAAATTCAACATAGGGGCCCTATTACAAATTGACATAAGATGGAGGTTGAACGACTTCTTAAGATCAAACTCTGAAATGTTTGTCCTAGTTGCACGCCAATATGCTAGTAATCAACTATGAGGGTTATAGTCATGGGTTCTAAGTAGGCATCGTCATCAACCCGTTCAAAAAAGAGGAGGAAATTCACCCCAAAGGGACATGATAATAAACCAGGAAGTAGACAATATTCTAAAAGTAAGCTTCATTAAATAAGTACAATATCCAGAATTGTTAGCCAATGTGGTCAAAGTCAAAAAGAAAAACTACAAATGAAGGGTGTGCATAAACTTTACGGATTTAAACAAAACTTTCCCCCAAAGACACTTTTGAGCTACCACATATCGATAAATTGGTCAACGCTATTGCTGGGCACGAGCTCATGAGCTTCATGGACGCATTGAACAACTATAACCAGATACTAATGCATCAACAAGAACAAGAGAAACCCACTTTAATAAAATCCAAAGGGATCTATTGCTACAAAATGATGCTTTTCGGGCATAAGAACGCAAGGTATACTTATCAAAGACACGTGAACATGATATATATAGAGTAAATCGCGCACACTATGACGGTATACATCGACAAAATGTTGGTTAAGAGCCTTATAATTAAAGATCATATCACACATGTACATCAAGCCTTCGCGACCTTACTAAAGTAAAACATAAAGATCAACACATCTAAGTGCTCATTTGGAGTCAGCTCGGGCAAATTCCTCGGTTACATAATTACTTACCGCAATATCGATGCAAATCCAAACCAAAAAAGGGTAATCCAAGCGATCACCCGCCAAAGACTGTAAAAAAGGTATATACTCTAATAGGTAGGATGGCGGCCCTAAGCCGGTTCATCTCTCGACTATCCTACAAATTGCATCTCTTCTTCGTAGCACTACACAAGGCAAAAGATTTCGAATGTGAAGATAAGTGCGACAAATTTCTAAGGAAATTGAAGAATATGTCTCTACTTTACCACTTTTGTCGATACCTAGAGACGAAGATGTGTTGCTACCATACTGGACGCGGAAATAAGGTACACCCACCTCGAGGAGCTAGCATTAGTGCTAGTCCTGTCAACTCAAAATCTTAGACCCTATTTCCAGACATATCTGATCGTCCATATAACTTCATCACACATCAAGGCAGTCCTCCACAAACCTAACATCTCATGTCGACTTGCCAAATAATCCATGAAACTTATATAATACGAAATCATCTATAAACCGCCGACTTCGTAGCAGAATTCACACCAAGCATTACCCCAAAGGTAACAAGAGAAGTACAAACTCTATAAGAAAGTTCCCATCGAAACTTGGACACGCAAAGTAGATGAATCCATATATTTTAAAGGTGTTGGCTTGGACACTACTCTTATATCTCCTACAGAGGAAAATGTATCGAGGGCCATAAGGTGTAACTTCAAAGCTACAAAAAACGAGGAAAAATACGAGACCTTTATCATAGGTCTTACACTAGCCCTCGACCTAGGGGCCAAAGAGCTAGAAGTCTTCAGCGATTCTCAACTCATTGATAACCAAAATTGGTGATTACAAAGCCAAAGATCTAAGCATGGTAAGATACCTCGACCTGTAAACCTTATGACCATAAGCTCGCCATGGCAATTCATGATTGGGCTTAGTGGGAAAGATACCTCTGGCTCCTGGGAAAAAGTTCTTCATACTAGTTGACACTAACTACTTCAACAAATGGATCACAATAGAAGCCCTAAGTAGCATCACTGATACCAAAATAATGAAGTTCCTATGGAAGAACGTCATATGCAGTATTGGCATCCCCCACGAGATAGTCACAAAAAACAATCCGCATTTTACAAGCAGCAAGTTCAAATATTTCTACGAGAACAAGAAGATAAAGTTGAGATTCACGAAGCCTCAAAACCCACAGTCCTACGGGCAAGCCGATGTCTCAAACAAAACCATCATCAAGTCCTTGAAAAAGTGATTGTAACAATCGAAAGGAAAATGAGTGGAAGAGTTGACATGAGTCATTTGAGCTTACAGAGTTACAATATGGCCATCGTAATCCCGACAGAAATAATGATCCCCACAACAAGGGCAGAGAATCCAAACTCAGAAAGAACCATCGAAATTATGCAACTCGACGTAAAAAGAAAGGCGGCTCAAATACAAAACTGGTGCTACAAACAGAAAGTTGGAAAAGCTTACAACAAGAAGCTACACACCAAAACTATATGAAACAGGGAATATGTGCTTAGATGCATGTTCCCAAATAAAAAAGAAGAGAATGCTGAAAAATTAGGACCCAACTGGGATGGACACTACAAGATCGCCGAAATCAGAGGGGCTTGTGCATACGATCTTGAGAACCTTAATGGCAAACACAAGGTCAAAAATTGAAATGCCTTGCACCTTAAGAAGTACTACTTTTATAACAAAGCAAGGACTAGAGCATCCATTTCGGAAAAGGGTCTCAATTCTAAATGTTTCTATTCCTTATCTTAAAGAGCTATATAATGAACTTCTACGGATGACACATTCATAAACACACCTACGAGGCAGTGATATTGGTAAAGATGAAGTTTTTGCGAAAACACTAGAATATGGGGTCGAGACACCTCTAGATTCAATATAGGTAAACGAGGATTTGACACGCCTGGCGAGCAAACTAACCCTCTACCAAGAAAATAGTAAAAGCCCAGGAGGCACGTAACCCCTGCAAGCCTGATATGCTACAAAAAAACACTTGGGTAATAAGCCAAGGACATTATATCCAACTTTGATTATTAGTCTCGATAAGCTCTCGCCAAAGCTACAATGAAAAAAATCCAATACATGATCATCCTAGTAAAAAAATAAAAAAAATAAATAGGGATCAAATAACAACTTGTTAAAAGTACTAACCCTATAGTTTAAAGGCTATAACCCATATTCATATAGCTAGATACGACATGAGCCTTATAGCTTAAAGACCACAAGCAACAATGACAAACTAGCACATGATAGTTTCTCCCTTACATATAGGGTAGAGAATTATCCTAAGAGAAATCACTCTCTATAACCAATAGACTAAATCCTAACACTAAGGAACATAGATTCTTGTGTCCACAAGCCATACATAAATTATTATCTCTTAAAGATAAGGCAAAGACCAATCGATCATGAGGAAAAACAGAAATTTTCCAAGAGATAAACCTTAAAACAAACAAAAACAAGGCAAACCATTTTTATGGTTTTCAACATAGACTTTTTGTGTCAAGGATTAAAGTCAAGACGTTGATGATAACCTTTAATACCATATATTTCCGTTAAAAAGAGTAAAACATCGAAAGAAATTCCTTGCAAATCTTTGATTCAAAACAAGCAAAAAAACCAAAACAACAAAAGAATAAAAGACGAAGTACCTTGAAAAAAAAGTACCTTGAAAAAAGGGAGGAACTGTTCAAAATGAAACAATCCCTAACCCGACTAGTTATAAAAAAAGAAGATGACCACTCATATGGTTCCTTCTAACAATACAGTGACTCGTGATTGCAAGGGCTAGAGGCAATATGTCAATGAAAACCCTTGCAACAAGACCTAGTTACAAAAGCAGACACCTAAACCTAAATTTCTAAGCTAGTAGACATCGACACCTCGGCACAAAGTTAGGATATCAAACACACCAAACTCCAATAATCCAAGGATCATTCCCATTCAAGGTTTTAAGTTAAAATCAAACAAAAGTAAGACCTAAAAAGAAAAACCAAAAGCGCTTAAATAAATGGCTCCAGGGGAAAAATGTTCAACGAAAGGGCCACTCGGGTTAGCAAGAAAGTTAAAAAGCGTGAGGGAATGAAGCTCAAGAATAAACGGCATATAAGGTCCCCAGACAACAAAGGTTGTTTTTTTAAATGTTCATGCAAGCTCTACGAGCTCCCATATTTAGAGCTTTAAGTTCGACACATGCATTCTTTAGAAAAATAAATGAGGGTAACATCAAAGAAAAGCTTAGGAAGGCCCTTAAATTTTTGTTTCACAAACTTATATTGCGCCTCATCCTCCTTAAATTTCCACTCTTTGATGTCAACACGTAGAGACTTGTGTATTGTTTCCCAACTTGCAATGATGGCCGCCCCATTTAAAAAGAAGTCTGACTCGGCTGCTTGGTCTTTGATTCTTTTCTTCAGGGAATTACTTGTTTCCAGATATGCTCCTTCTCCCCAACCATCTCATTCAGTTTGTTCTCCATGTTAGAGCTCGAAGAAGATGATGAAGAGTAAAGTTGTTAGAGAGTTTGTTAAA
>OVBE01012010.1:0-13721 GCA_900406425.1 Iberis pinnata
TATAGTGGTAAATAACAAAACATGTTTATTATGCATTATAAATTTTATAATTTGTAATCACAATTAATATTATTAAACTATTTATTATTTAAAATATCTATACTATTAATTGGGAAGCACTTTTCAAGAAAAATCTTTGTTTTGTAAAAATTTACATGCCATTGGTTTCTAATATTAATTTAAAATTTTAATAGAAATAATTTATATATCTCCTAAATACATGGAATATCTATTTTGATTACTTTTTATTTAAATTTAAAATTTTCATTTTTCAATTTAAATATGTTAATTGATAAAAATCTAATTCGGTAATAAATAAAAAATTGTTTTAATAAAATAAGTGTAAGAGAATATAGTATACTAAAATAAAAATAAAAAATAAATTACAATGAAAATATAATATAATATAATAAATTATATTATAAATGAGTAGTATTTTAACAAGTATATATATATAAAGAAGCCACAAAATATGAACTTGCATAGTTTTTTATTCGGTTAAATCCAAAAATTGAAGTTAAGCTTAATTTAAAAAAGTATGTAGCTATTGTGATTTTATGGTTATGATCATATTTATTCACGACTTATATATTAAAATATTAATATAATGTAAAACGGGTGAAATAAGCTTGCAATATATATCTATATTATATATAAAAGTCAACACCAAAAACAATAAAACTTAATTATATTATATATTAATTATAAGAAATTTGTAAGAAAATATAAAACATGTTGGTTAAATTTAGTTCTAATTTTGATTTTTCAGCATTTCTTTCAAATTAAAGATTCTTTGTTGATGGGATATCAAAATTTTTAATTCAGAGTAAAACAAATTTAATACGTTTTTTAAGTTTGCTAAAATTACATTTTTATTAAATAAAATGAAATCATTGATATTAAATACTATGTAACTTAGAATTTCAATCGTTAACATAAATAGTTATGTAGTTTAGCTGAATAACGTAGAATATATATATTTGCCTCATACATGAAAAATATTGATTTTGAACTTATTTACATATATATTAACATAAATAATATTTTACATCCCATTAATTTTGTTAACCAAAATTCACATAATAAACACTTTTACAATTATAAAAATTATAACGTTACTCAACTAATGTACATTAATCTCTGACGGTATAAAATGTCTTAATAATTTTATAACTATGTATTTATTATTAAATTTTATAACTTTTTAAAAATCATAAACCCGCATATAGTGCGGGTAAAATCCTAGTATATAATTAAACTAACATAAATGATGAAGATATATGATCTTTAAGTTATATTTATATAATTAAATTTTAATATTGAGTTTTCAAAGTGTAGGAGTTATTTTATTTTAGTTTCTCCAACTACTTTGAGAAAGCAGTCGAATAAGAATATTATTATTTTTCAAAGTGTAGGAGTTAAAAGCTCATAAATTAACAAAGAAGAGGCTTTCATAATTATGGATTGCCACTTGTTCTGGTTTAGTTACTCAATCGGTTTAGTAGGTTTACCATTTACTAACAGTTTACTTTGTATAAAGCCGCTTTGGCCATTTTTGAAAATTAATCAAAGAAACTGTTTCTTCTTCAATCTCTTATTCTTGAATCTCTATATTCTCACTTAATCTTTGGATTGGGCTCATCTCAATTTACGTTACCTGAAAATTCTTATCTATCACCTTCACCTTCACATTCACGAGCTGGATTCGCTTAGAAAAACAAAGGAAGTGAAATATCCTCAAGAAACGAAGACTTTGAATTACTCAAATCAAAGGTTCCTCTTCTGTTTTACGTTTCTTGCTCTCCGTTTTTGTACATTACACAATCTTTAATTTGCTTTTCTTCTCAGATTAATTCTTCCAAAATTATGAACGGAAGATATCATCATCCCGGCTGCAATAATACTTCAGATGTGATAGATTATGTAAGGATTCTTGATTTTTTTTTTTTATCTTTCTTTCAAGCTGATTGTTATTATATTTGGTAATGTGGTTATTGTATAACAGGTGAAGGATAAAATCGAGAGATGTATTGTAAAGTACATGAGTTTGGAAGAAACTATGACATACCTTTTACAGAATCATCAGATTCCTCACAAAGCCACCAAACTAAGTAAGTCTCTTTTTAGATTAGTTTTTGGATTCTATTTACGCTTCTCTTTAAGATTCTAAATACTTTTTTTGATTGTTAGTTTGGGAGCAGCTTGAAAAAGAAAGTCCTGATTTCTTCAGCAATTACTACACAAGACTGAAGATGATTTCACAAATAAAAATATACAACGACTTGCTAGACAAACAAGTTGCTAAGATGATTGAGCTTGGACTTATTGATCTTTCTCATCCACCTCGTACGTCTAGAAAAACAGAGACCATACTTGCAATTTTACTGCTTTATATTATGAATGATTTGGTTTTGTTTGTGTTGATTGATGCAGCTGCAATCCAAGATTTTCTTCGTCGACACTTTGAAGTGATTGTGAATCAACCTAATAGATCAAGTTTGGTTTTGTTTTTGATATCTCTTTCATCTTGTAGCTAAGAACCTCTGTTTTGTATGATGAGTTTCTTTTCATTTACTCTTAGATAACAATCCAGAAACTCCACCTATTGCACCAGCAACTCCTGATCTTCCTGCTTGTAAGATAAAGACTCAAAACTTACTCTCTCTCTCTCTCTTTCTGATTATATTAACCCTTTTGTATGATGAGTTTCCTTGTCTTCCACGTAGGTAACTATCTCAGAACTACAAGCATTACACCATCAACATCTACTAATCCAGCTTGTAAGCAAAAGACTCAACCTTTTTTTTTCTCTCTCTCTCTATTTTATTTAAGCATTTATTGTTTGAATCTGTTTCCTATAAATAACAATCCAGCCTATGGACCAACAACTATTCATCAAGGGCCTTCACCAAATAATCTTGCCTGTTAAGAATAAAAACACTGAATCATTATTATTTTATCGCTCATTGTTTCAACTCTTGTACTTATGAATCATTAATTCTCCGTAGATACTGGAGCTCAAAACCTTGCACAAGCTTCTTTTGCTATTAATCACCATTATGGAGGAGAAAGCAGTAACCAACTAGTATGTCAAAACCAATCAATGAGATCGAATACCTTTGGTTACCAGCAACAACGATCAAGCCGAGTTATAAGACCTACTCATCATCCTGAAAATGGAGCTGCGACCAATCCAGATAGTGGTAAGTAACAAAACCTGGTTCCTACTAACTATTCTTCTTTCATCATCTCATTTCTCTTCTTAATTTCTCTTCAGATGATGAAGCACTAACAACAACTCCAAACCAGCATGGTCGCTAATGAACAGAGCACTAACTATTCTTTTTGGGAAATTTAAGGATACTTAATTAGTCCCAAAGACCAGAAACCAGAGTCCTGTGCATTAGATAGTTATACACTTGCTTAAGAACTGTTACGAAAGTGAATCGAAAGAGAGAAGAGGGAAAAAATTATATTCTCATTTTAATGAACAAATGATAACAACAATGTGTTTATATAGTCTCATTAGTTTAACTAACTAATTACACACTTAACCAACTTAATCACACTCTAATATGTAAGCATAAATGAAAAACAGAGATGAAAACATAGAGAAGTCGAATGAAATAGTTGATTGATTCATTTCATTTCCACTTAATTACAATTTGATAGTGTGGAGCCTCCTTAGAGCACCTCCAATGGTTAAGCACCAATGGAGGGTGCTTAAGCATATTCTAATGAAATTTAATGTTTAAAAATCTTTTGGTTAGATTTAAAATTTTGTTGCCTCCAATGATTTAACTACTCTTGATGCTTAAAAAAAAGTTGTTTTTTTTTTTATTCCGTTCACAAAATAGATTTCAATTCATAAGACTAAACAAACTCAAACAACAATCACCAAATTTTTCATCGTGGATTAAATCTACCTTACCTAATGTAAATGCTTTTAGTAATCTATTCCGGCTAAATCAAACCAATCACTAACACTGGATTTTCACACAACTTCCAGATTAATATAAAGTAGCTACTAAATAGTTTTGTTATAGAATGAGTACATGGTAATACGTACATGAAAATAGTATAACTTGCTCAAGCATATGCAAGTTAAGCATAACTATAAAAGCTTAAACACAATAAAGACATTTAAAATCAAACTCACTTTGTTCTTGTTATCCATCTTCACCTTCTACATATGATTGATTATCTAAGATCTTCTGCTAATTCCTCGTATCCGCAAGAAAAGCAGTAATCAGAACAAACAAAATAACTAAAACAAAGATAATCTAATTGAACACACAATCAAGAAAGTGTTTATAGCCGTGGCGATATAAACAATAATACTCATCCGAGCCGCAGGAACATGTACATAGAGAATACGAGAATTTCCACCTTGTTGAAGATCTAGTGGTGCTACCCCAAGACTTAAACAGAATAGAAACACTTTTAAATATACACACTTTCCACACTTTTAAACATACACACTTTCCATACTTTTAAACATAAACATATGGTCTTATTTAAACAAAACATGAACACTTTTAAACATACACACTTAATAAACACATAAACTTAAACATAATCTGCTGTTGAAACAGAGACAAACACTTAATAAACACATAAACACATGGACAAAAACAGAAATTATTTCAACATACTGAAATAATCTGCGGTTGAAACAGAGACAAACACATTAAGTTATTTGAGACAGAACATAATCTAAACACACCAAACACACTAACATGTGGTTAATTTCTACAATTTTGGGAATCTTCTTTCATCCAACATTTGTTTCTTCATAGCAAATTAACCTATCATTAACAGATGTCAATTTCATGCTTTTCATTTTAAGAATAAAACCAGTTTGAATGTAAGCCTAGGAACTCTTCCTAAAGACACAGTAATCTTTGAATTCTTAGTGATTCTAACAACAATCTTAAATGTAAAACATACTTGAAGCATGACCAGGTGAATTAACTCTAAAGACAAGTGCTCCATCTACATGACCACAAAAGGGACCATTACTCACAAGAGAAAGGATATCTTGTACCTTCAATGGTGGACATAGAGCATCTATAAGATGTTGTGCGTAATGATATAATTTCTGGTTTCCTTTTGGTAATTCAACATCATACCAACAAAAATCTTTCCCTGTTCCTTCTGCAATATCACATTCTTTGTTAAAGTATTTACCATCACCATCGAATATGTATGCTTTTTGTCTCACCTCACCTGAATATTGATGAGCCTTAGATCGATGATTGTCTCTACGAGATGCGTTTGTTAATGACTCCATATCCACTTCATCGAGAATTCAATCTTCCTGCTCCTCGCACATACTCTTCTCCGCCTTTGATTCTGATGTAGTATCGCCAGAAACTCATGGTGGGGCTCTGAATTTCTATGTGGAATCGCCGGAAACTCTTGAGAGATATAGGTCGATATTAATTTTGACCTTTCTTCTGCTACCCCGAAAAAAATTTCAGTTGATTTTTTTCTTTTTTTTTACTGACCCATGACAGCCTGACACCTAGGGGAGCTTAAAAAATTCTTAAAACCTTCTTCTAAGCATCGATGTTAACTTTAATAACCCTTTTTATTTATTTAATTGCCTAATTAACTCTAAACACCCCTTTAACAACTCCCTAAACATCATTGATGGAGTTGATCTTATATAATGGAGCTGCTTTTGAGTATAGGTTTGCACTAATTACACTTGGCTCAATATGATTGCATATCACATAATGCCAAAAACTTATTTTTGAGCTGAATTGCACAGCTATTGATATGTTGATTTGCTTTTGCTTTTCCTGCAATTTTAACTTATTTTGTCTTCTTGCAGGTTGTAGAAGATGAGCAAAGGTATTGTCTTCGCTCCTGATTTGACTCGCATGGGCCTTAAACATTTGGGATTGTTTCAGAAGTTGGAGTGGGCCTGAAGACATTGTTGCCCATCTTTGGAAGAGAAGTCTCTCTTTCATTTGGAGAGTTTCTTGGTGTTCTTACACCCCCCCCTCAAACTCGGAGTGGTAGAAGCCAGAGGATTTTTCACGCCTAGTTAGAATCGCAATGAAGAGAAGGGTGTAAAAGCTAGAGATTTCATGAAGATATCAGCCAGTTATAACTGATTGGAGATGTGATCAATAATTAGAGATCCCATAGCCACGCGTCAACGAACATAGTGAAAATAGGTGTCGAAGTGCTTGCTTCTAGAGTGGAGAGCCGGATTCGATGTGAGGTACATTGAAGATTGCTTATCACAGTATAACTCGGGTATTGAATGTTGCGGAATTCCTAGTTCCTTCATCATAAAGTTTAGCCAAGTACTTTCATATGTTGTTTCGGACAAGGTCCTATATTCAGCTTCAGTGAAGCTCTTGGAGACTATTGAGTGCTTTCAGGAAGACCAGGAGATTATGTTGCTTCCTTACAAAAAACCACATGTAGATCGCCTTGTAATTTTGCAGTTTGTCCAGTCAAAATCATTATATGCTCTAAGTGTGAAGTCTGAATCATGATTGAAATTGATTCCCATTTTTTATGTGCCTTTTAGATATCGTAGAATACGCTTCAATAGTTTGAAGTCTGATAGTGTAGGTG
The DNA here is from genome assembly GCA_900406425.1 of Iberis pinnata. Taxonomy (NCBI): domain Eukaryota; kingdom Viridiplantae; phylum Streptophyta; class Magnoliopsida; order Brassicales; family Brassicaceae; genus Iberis; species Iberis pinnata. The sequence continues at coordinate 6,598 of OVBE01012010.1, forward strand.
CATGCATTCTTTGGCATACAAAACTGACTGAAAACTGAATGTTGGGCCTTGTCAATGTCAGTTATTGCAATTTTCCTGTAAGGCAACATAAATAAGTTGGATTAGAGAAGTGTTCATATGTATCAGGGACCTTGTCAAGTTGTAGTGGTAGTGGAGTGTCTAGAGGATCACAATCCTGTAAGCCAGCTAACACTAGTAAGTCTTCTACATATTTTGTTGTGAGATAAATAGGACATTGTTGTGAAAAGTTGCTTGAATGCCTAGGAAGTAGTGTAGAGGACTTAGGTCTTTAATTCTGAATTCTCTGCTCATTGAATCTAGTAACTGAGAAATTGGGCTTTGATTATTTCCTGTTAGAACCATGTCATCCACGTACAGTAAAGGCATGTTTACATATGCATCTTTTGTATAGATGAATATGGATTGGTCTCTCTTGCTGCAGACAAAACCAAACTCTAAAAGGTAAGTACTGAACCTGTCAAACTAGGCATGTGGGGATTGCTTTAGACCATATAGAGACTTATGTAGTTTGCATATATGATGTGGTATGGTTTTGTCAATAAAATCAGCTGGTTGCTACATATATATAATGTTTATGCTAAATTTTCATGCAAAAATGCATTTTTAACATCTAACTATTTGATATTCCACTGTGTAGGACAAGCCTTACAGTGGTTGTCCTTACCACTAGGCTATAAGTTTCTAGGTAGTCTATCCCTTCCTTTTGGTGAAACCACTTAGCAACTAACTTAGCCTTTAGTTTTTCTAGGCTGCCATCTACCTTGAGTTTTGCATTGAAAACCCATTTATAGCCTAGAACATGCATAGATGGATCATAAGGAACCAAGGACCATGTATTGGTCTCTTTGACAATTAGATAGTTCTTATTTCATGGAAGCTGTCCAGCCTGGATGTTTCAGAGCAGATGTGATAGTTTTTGGTTCAAGGTGAGATGTCTTTTGAGTCAATAAGAAATACTTAGGGTTGGGCTTCCTAATTCCAGCTTTCAATCTTGTGATCATTCGATGTTGAGATGATTGTTGTACAACTCGAGGTGATTGAGTGTACTGAGATGTAGACACATAAGAGATTGTCCTTGATGATGAAGGGGAAGTGATGTTGCCAATAAGATCAGGATCAAGGCCTGCCGTACGCACATAACACTCTCCAACCTCACAAGTATTCTGATTAGATGTTCCAATTGCCACATATATAGGATCAGAAGTGGTAGGAGGACTGGAGTTGCTTGGAGACTGTACAGAATTTGGTGCATAGCCTGATGGAATCATCTGTTTTGGGGAGAAAGATAGTGGTTTTTGCATAAAATTTGGGGTTTGATCATCATTTGTGTGATGATCTGGAGGAATTAAAAAACTACTTGTCCATGCTTTAAGAAGTTTTGTATTTGGAGCATGGATCAAAGATTAAAACTTGTGGGGAATGACTTCTCATCAAATAACACATGCCTGCTAATATAAACTTGTCGAGTGGGTGGATAAAAGCATTTGTAGCCTTTGCATATGTCATTGCATCCTAGGAATACACAAGGTAATGACCTTGGATCAAATTTGTGAGAGGCATAATCCCTTAGAGTAGGATAGCACGCACAACCAAAAACTTTAAGTGTTGAGTAATCTGGTATCTTTCCAAAGAGTTTCTGAAATGGACTTATATTATCATAAATAGCAGTAGAAGGTAGTAGGTTTACCAAGAAGTTAGCAGTGAAGAATGATTCCACTCAGTATTTATGTGGTAACTTACTGTCGAACATCATAGACAGTCGTATTTTTGTCAAGGCATGTATTTCCTTTCTGCTAATCCGTTATGTTGAATTCCACTGTTTGCTAGTTGTGATAGAAACTTAGTACTAGTGAATTCTCCTCCCCCATCACACTGAAAAATTTGGATTTTAGTCTTTAGTTGATTTTCTACTAAGGTTTGAAACATGCAAAATACACTAAATAAGTCACACTTTGATTTTAATGGGTAGAACCAGTAGTATCTTGACTAAGGGTCTATAAACACTACATAGTATCTAAATCCTTAAGCAGATAAAATAGGAGATGGTCCCTAGAGATCATAATAAATTCTCTCTAAGGGCCTAGATGCATAAAAAGTTGAACTACTAAAAGGTAATCTACTGCTTTTGCTCAATATGCATGCTTCACACATAGTGTTATTGCTTTTGCTTAAAGAGATTAGCTTATTTTCTCAAAGTTGCCGTAAAACTTAATTATTTGGGTGCCCAAGCCTCCTATGCCAGAATCTTCACGAATCAAATTCTGTCTAGAAGAAAAGAAGGCTTGAGTTGGTTCTTCCTTTAACACGCATAGATCATCCAAGCTTTTTCCCAGGATGAGTACCTTATGTGTTAGTTTGTCCTTTATAAACACATTATCACAGTCAAATTCAAAGAAACAAGGATATTCTTTGGTAACCTTTAACACATAAAGTAGAGATCTAGTGATGTTAGGATGGACTAGAACATCACTGAGCATTAATTTACATGAGAAATTAGGTAAAGCAGTGTGTCATGTATGTGTTATGGACATAAACTCACCATTACCTACCATAACCATATCTGATCCATTGTATGGCTGAGAGTGTTGTAGGTTTTTTCTTGAGTTTGTGATGTGAAAAAAGGCCCATGTGTCAGGGTACCATTATGTTCTTGCATGCTCTGAAACATTTGTGATACGAAGAGCAGCAAAAGCAGTTGGTGTGTCTTCTAATTGGTAGGTATAATCAAACATGTGCCAACACTTTAGTGCATGATGCTCTGGTCTTTCACAGATTTAGCATTGTGGCCTTGTGTCTTCTCCATAGGAGCTTATATAGCTTGCTGATGAAAATGAAGAAGGTGAGATCTGTTGTTGAAAACCTCTTCCCCTTGTTGAGAAGCATCTGCCTCTACCTTTTCTGCCATATCTTCTGCCTCTACTTGAATAGTATTTTTGAGTGTTGCTGCTTCTAATTGCATTGAATGCTAAGTGAGGAGAGACAACTTCTGTTGAATATGCTTGAATCTTGTTGTCATATTTTGTAACTCTAGGTATGACATCTTCGAAGTTTAAGAGAGGTTGTGCATCCATAGATCTTTCGATAGTGGTTTTGATGGGTTCATACTCATGTCCCAGACCATTAAGAGCTGTGAATATCTTCATGGTTTCAGGTACAGGGCTTCCTATGGATGATAACTGGTCACAAAGAGCCTTCACCTCTTTCAAATAGTCTGTCTGGTTTTTTCTCCTGTTTGTATTGTTTGAATTTTCCTTTGTAGCTCAAAAAGCCTTGAGGATGAGACACGATTAAAGTGTCTTGGCATTGTGACCAAAATTTCATGCGAGGTTCTGCAGTTCACCACAACATTCAAAATGTCTTCTGAGAAGGATCCTAGTCGCCATGATTTTACTACATGGTCTCATATCCGCCATTCTACATAGTTAGGGTTTGGAGCTGGTCTATCATGTACAAGTCCTGGAACTTGTATTGTCTCAACTGTCATAGCAAAAACACCATTGACAAAGCCAAGAATCCCTTGACCAGAAGAAAGGTTTCAAACTGGTTCATCCATAGAATGTAGTTCCTCTCGGTGAGCTTCACAATAACACAATTCGATATGTTTAGAGTGGGTAAGCTTGTGCTTCCATGGCTAGTTCCATGGCTCTGATTCTATGTAAACATAAATGAAAAGTAAAGATGAAAACAATGAGAAGTCGGATGAACTAGTTTATTGATTCATTTCATTTTCACTTAATTACAACTTGATAGTGTGCATCCTCCTTATATAATGGAGCTGCTTTTGAGTCTAGGTTTGCCCTAATTACACTTGGCTCAATCTGATTGCATATCACATAATGCCAAAAACTTATTTTTGAGCTGAATTGCACAGTTGTTGATTTGTTGATTTTTTTTTTGTTTTTCCTGCAATTTTAACTTCTTTTGTCTTCTTGCAGGTTGGAGAAGATGAGCAAAGGTTTTGTCTTTGCTCCTGATTTATATCGCATGGGCCTGAATCATTTGGGCTTGGTTCAGAAGTTGGAGTGGGCCTAAATACATTGTTACCCATCTTTGGAAGAGAAGTTCTCTTTCATTTGGAGAGTCTCCTGGTTTTCTTACATAATATACCCCCCCCCCCGTCAAGCTTTAATCTAGAGACTTAGTAGGAAGATAAAAGCCTGAAGGTGGCATTTTTGACAAGATGTAATGAAATGAAGAAGAAGCCAAAGGCTTTGTCAAAAATATTTGTATGTTGATTGCGGGTGTCCATATGAAAAGTCTTGAGTGTGCCGGCTTATCGTTATTCTCGGACCTTGTGGAAATCAAGTTCTACATGCTTGATCCTCTCGTGGTAAACAAAATTAGAAGCTATGTCTAATGATGCCTTGTTAACACAATAAAGCTTGGCCAGACCTTCGAGAGTGACATATAGATCAAGCAAAATTTTGTTGAACCACTACAAGAAATATGACTATCGATAGCGCCCCAGGATAGCGTTTTTGTGTCCTTGCTATTGTTCATGGACACGGGTTTTATCCATAGCGTTTCACTTTTTTAGGACGCTATTTTTCATTCCCCGTAAAACAAAAATACTTAGGCGCGTAAATTTTCTTAGTTTTGGCACTTAATATTGCAGATAATACAAAAAACGCTATGGTACTTACGAAATCACTTAAATTTTTTCAACATAATCAATTCGACTTAGTTATTTCTATCTCTCTTCATTATTTTCAGAAGATCTTCAGTGCATGCGTTACTTTGGGACATTGTTGATCTCATTGATTCGAAGCTCTATTGCTTAATCGAGAAGGTATCTTCCTCATATACTTCAGCTTTTAGTTAATTTTAGGTCTATGTACATCGATTGTGCGGTTTAGTTGATTTTGAGGTATCAACTACATACAGATTTTTTGAATTCGTTAGATGTGGAATTTAGCTGAACATGTTATTTTTTATTCTCACTTCTGAAATGATAGTAAGGATGAGAGGAGGCTACACGTCGACATCCGGCTCTGCTGAGGCCCGTCGTAGTAGACGTAACCATCAACATGGGGTAAAAATGCCGCAAGAGGAACTAAGAACGTGTTCGGGTTCTTAACTTTGACCCAACTCACGCCGGGATCTAATACCCGGAATCCAGTAGAATCACTTTAGTTTTATTGAACATACAACAAGCTTTTAAAAACAACTTTAAGCATGCGCAAAGGCCTAGAAGCCGACTTGGTAGAATGGTCAAAACATGGCCTAAAAGTTGTTTCCTCTTCTGTCAAAACAAGCTTAATACTTAGGCAAAATTTGGTTCTTCTGTTTTTAGTAACATCATGTGCTTCTCACGTGACTCCCACTTAAACCGAGTTAGGCTTCAACTGGGCTTGTCTCACACTTAATTCGAATTGTCCAGATCCAAGGAAGATTAGTAGTGATGAAACTTGTTTAGATATTGTTACATATATAACTTGAGTATAGTACTATGATGTTTATGTAAATATTAGTATAATAGGTAACTTTTAAGGTAATCTTAAACGATAACATTACTATGATGTTTATGTAAACAAAATATCATGGAAAACAATTATCACTGTACAAGAAGCCAAAAATATTATTTAAAATATTAGTATGTATACGAAAACAAAAACGAGTTTTGAAGATCAATTTATTCTGATTTTTCTTTTTGACGATCAATTTATTGGGTTCAAAATTTTTAAATCACGATAACACACTATTTAATTTATTTATTTAATTATTGACAGAAATATGTTTATGTGTATGATACGAAATTGATTTGCTATGCAATGCATGTATTCATTACCTATGCAGAAAATGTATAGAAATATGTTTATTAACAATGACGCGTGGTTTGTGTTTCCCTCTCAACCCAAGATAAACCATAATCCATATACAAAAGGGTAAACCCTTGTGTTGCGCCGTTTCAACATTACACATAAATATATTATTAAAATAAAGCAAAATCAAATAAATATTGATATCAAATACGTCACACACATTAAATGTCACGAAAGACAAAACAATGTTAAATAACCATATTATATATAAACACGAAATGATGTATAAACAATCCGTCATATTCTCATTATCTCTAGTTTTAAAAATAAAACTCAAAAAGATGAATCGCATCCCATAAGATGTAGAAAGCGATACAGCAACTCTCAGACGGTTTCCAACCACAAAAAGGTACAAAACTATGCTGAAACTTACGAAGATTCAGCCACAATGTTTGGAAAATTTCCGTGAAACCGAAGTTCCTAGCAATGAAGGTCGACGCGAAGATCTCCATGTTAGAGAAGATAAGAAACACTCCGAACTTCAATCTGGAAGCAGAGCTGGAGAGTTTGAGAAAAGAAAAAGAAAATACACTGATAACGAATTCAGCCACACTCACCGCTTCGAAGTAGACTACAAAGCATACGATGTTAGATTTTTAGGTTAAACGTATTTAGATTTTCGTTTTTTTGTTTTAAAACGGTTTATATTTAGTTTTTCATTCTTTTTCGGTTTTTTTTTGCTAGTGTGATTTATTTTTTATGTTTATGTATTTTTTTAAAAAAGTAATTCATGTTTAGTTGTTTTTATTATAAGTAACTTTCTACATATATATATATATATATATATATATATATATATATTTACAGTATTATAAGTCAAGTTATGAGTTGCGCAATTTACATAGAGAAAAATTAAAAATAATATTAAAATAAAAAATTAGTAACATACATAATTATATTTAAACTATATAGAATTTGGAACTTAATAGTTTAAACAAATAGTTTAAACAAAACAACATACAAAAAAATTACAAAAAAATAAACATTCATCAACTAATAACAATTAACAACAACAAACAAAACAAACAATACAGAAAAAAAATCAAATGACAAAATGACCACCACCGGTCATCTCCTCAAACACGCAAATTTCATCTCCATCTTCCATCGTTACCTGTAAATAATAAGATGATTTTTTTAATTTATAGTTAAAATTAATATTATATTAATTAAAGGTTAAGAGTACAAACTGAATGAGGAGTTAAATCTGGTGATAGACGTTGTCCATGATAAATAAATCGAACAGAGCCATATTGTATGTTTTTATGTTTGCAATACCCA
>OVBE01012011.1:0-13719 GCA_900406425.1 Iberis pinnata
TTTTTTTACCGTTTAATATATTTCGGTTTTTATTCGATTCGAATTTTTACGGATTTCGGATTATTAGTTAAACATAAACATAATTTACTTATCAATTAAACATTATGATTACGTTAATTACATAACCGAAATTATCCGATACAACCNATATATATAAAAAAAACGAAAAAAATTCCAGTCAAAATACGGGTTTCTACAGTGGTACTAGTGGACAAAGCAACCCGAAGCTGATGCATCAATTTGAAGGGTTGACAGCCAATCTGATGCAGCTACGCAATTACTTGTCAATCAAGCTAAGAAACATCTTCTTATTTGGACCTTAAGTTTTGAAGATTACATGCTAGATGGACAAACAAGAATATCTTCCTATCTTATGTTCGATGGATTTTTTAAATTTTATTTTTAATTCTTTTAATTTTTCTTTTAAAGGTATGATCTTATCTTTAATAAGATCTAATCTTCTATTATTGTTTTTGGGATTTTAGGTTTAGGAAAACTTAATTATTGAACATCTATATAAAGGGGTTCGAATGCTTTGTATTATTTTTAGACTTGGATTTTATAATAGTAGGGTTTTTTCTTTTTTTTTTATTACGGATAGAATCATAGAATTCTCAACGGAATAAAAAACGCTTAGATTTCTTGGGAATTCTCAGACTAAAAAAGAATCTAGCTCAAACGTAGCTTGCGCTACATCAGTTGGTATCAGATTTCAATCGCTTTAACTTCTACCTGTAAAATTCTATCCTTCTTTTACACTTTCAATGGCTCCATGTAAGCCAACCGCTGAAGAATTACGTCACACTCTAGAGATGTTTACTACAGGATTACAAGATGCATTACAAGCCGCGATTGAGAACGCTTTAACCACCATTCTGCGTCACCAACAAGCACGCAATCCACACCGCAACAACGATCAATTAGATATGCCCGACCTTAAGTCCAATGATGAGGAAGAATTGGAAATATTTTTGCCGATCATGCTGATGATATCCCTCACCATAACCGTGAGCCCATTCACAATAATCAGAGAAATCGTCCCCTAGGCGTGTATGGGATTCAGGTTTTTGCGTCGACATACCCAAATTCACGGGTACACTAAGCCCAGAAGAGTTCATTGACTGGCTCGGCGTTGTCAAGGAAATCCTATAATTTAAGTAGGTACCTGATGATATGCGTGTTCCTTTAGTTGCTACACGTTTCAAGAATAGAGCAATGGCTTTGTGGCAACAACTCAAAGAGTCTCGAAGACGTCAAGGGAAACGTAAGATTGATACTTGGGCACGTTTGCTCAAACATATGCGTCGCAACTTCCTTCCATACAATTACGAGCGCACGCTTTACAAAAAAATTTCAAAATTTGCACCAAGGTAACCGAAGTCTTGATGACTATGCAGATGAATTTTTCAATCTCCTTGCGTGCACTACCTTGCTCGAAACGGATGAACAACTTGTTGCTCATTTTATTGGTGGATTAAAGCAACAATTACAATTACCGCTTCAATAGTTCAACCCAACGACTATTTTGGAAGCCCGTCAGCGTGTTGTCGCAATGGAAGCTCGGTTTCATTCCTCTTGGAATGCTAACTCGTCTCGGAATCGTTTTACATCAATGATACTGATCAACCAGTTGCGTCTTCCAATCATCCTAACTCTCGGACACCATCTACTAAGCCACCTCAGGTTGACTCCATCACTAACTCCCGCACACCAGGTACTAGAGCTCTTTGGTGTTTTTCTTGTGGCGAACCCGGCCATAGACAAACCGCTTGTCCTACTAGCACTCGTCGGTGATTATTTACGCAAGAAGTTGACTTAGATACTGATCTTGTGTATGATGAGGATCCCACCGAGACATTAGAGGAACATATTGCTGATGAATCTTGGCTTCTTTCGTCCCTTTTCCGTTCTACCTGCACGGTGAAGGGTCGCATATGCAAACTCATCATTGATCCAGGTAGCTGTTCCAATGTCATCTCTCAAGAAGTTGTCTAGAAGTTGAAATTATTAACGACAACACATCTGTTTCCTTACAAGCTTGCGTGGTTTAATAATGGTATAGAAGTAGCGGTTTCTCACCAAGTTGCGGTAGACTTTTCCATCGGTTCTTATAAAGTTTCGGTGCTTTGTGATGTTGTCCCAATGGACGTATGTCATATTCTCTTGGGTCGATCTTGGCAATTTGATAGTAACACTCTACACAAGGGTCGTACCAACACATACAGCTTTACGTTTGATTCCCGGACGGTCACGTTATTACCATCTCGTGAAACGTCGTTTGAGACCTTACTCTTGGCACCTTTAGCATCAACAGCTCCGTTAGGACAATCCTTGCTTACCTTGCCAAAGCAGCTTTCAAAGCTGAAGTTGTCCACACCCCAATGATATGCGCGCTTATCGCCACTTTGATATATTCCACACCTACGGTCGCATTGCCACCAGAATTCCAGTCATTATTATCGGAGTTTACTAATATATTTCCCTCGGACTTACCCCAAGAGCTGCCGCCTTTACACGACATTCAACATCATATCGATCTCGTTCCTGGAGCAACTCTACCCAATCTTCCTCACTATCGCATGAGCCCTTGGGAGCATGACGAGCTTCGTCGTCAAGTAGAAGATCTTCTCCAAAAAGGCCATGTTCGGGAAAGTCTGAACCTACTGCGGTTTTGGCCTTTTTTATTCCCAAGAAATACGGATCATGGCGCATGTGTGTTGATAGTCGTGCTATTATCAAAACCATGGTGCGTTATCATTTTCCGATTCCTCGCCTAGACGACCTTCTGGACCAAATTGGTATCGCATATGTGTTTACCAAATTGGAGTTGAAGAGTGGTTACCATCAAATTCGTATTCGGCCAAGTGATGAATGGAAGACAACGTTTAAAACTCATGAAGGTCTCTTTGAATGGATGGTGATGCCTTTTGGTCTCTCAAACGCCCCAATACTTTCATTCGTGTCATGAACCAAGCGCTACGTCCATTTATTGGTAAATTTTTTGTTGTCTACTTTGACGATATCTTAATTTTTGGCGATGATTTACGCGCTCACCTTGACCATCTCCGAAAATTTTTGACGATCTTACGGCGTGATCAGTTCTTTGCCGCTTCAAAAAATGCATCTTCGGGGTTTTGAAAGTACTTTTTCTGGGATATGTAGTCTTGGACCGAGGTTTACTTGTTGATCCGATGAAGGTTGATGCTATTAAGTCTTGGCCTACAACAACATCAGTAACTGAGGTGCGCAGTTTCCACGACTTGGCCTCTTTTTATTGCCGGTTTATTTCGTATTTTAGTGCAATTATGGCACCCTTTATGGAATGCATGAAGGAAACGACTTTTCATTAGACCCCGAAAACACAACATGTGTTTGATCGCATTAAACAGAAGTTATGTTCAACTCCAATTTTTTCACAGCCCAATTTTGAAGACGTCTTTGAACTCCATAGTGATGCTTGTAAACAGGGAATTGGCGCCGTTTTGAGTCAACATAGGCATCCTATTTCCTTTTTCAGTAAGAAGATTTCAGGGTCTCATCTTCGTTACAGTACTTATGACGTGGAATTCTATGTCATCATTCAGGCAGTTAAGCATTGGCGTCACTATCTCTTTCACCAAGAATTCATATTAGTGACCGACCATGATACACTCAAACATTTTAATGGGCAAGCTAAAATTTCAGCTCGACATGCGTCATGGATTGCTTTTTTACAACAATTCACGTTTGTCATTCGTCATCAGTCAGGACGCACTAATCGTGTTATCGATACCTTGAGTCGATGACATGCCCTCTTTGCAACATTTCAAGTGTCGGTTCTGGGATTTGCGGCTTTTGCGGATTTGTATCCATTATATCTTTTCTTCGGGCGTATATTGTCTGACTTACGGACATCACCATCTCCCGTTTATGTTATAATCGATGGATTCTTGTTTCGCGAGAACCATTTGTGCATTCCCGACTGTAGTCTTCGTCTTCAGATAATCAAAGAACTTCATGGAGAAGGACACCTCGGTCAAGATCGAACCTTAGCTTTGGTCTCAGAATCTTACTTTTGGCCCTCATTACGACGGGATGTGGCTTGCTGATAGAGAGGCGAAAGCTATGAGTCGATTAGAGGGATATATTTGTGTATACTCTACACCGTGTTTCGTTAGAAACTCGTTTGTGAATACTCTTCACCGTTCTTTGTAAGAAGATCGTTCAAAAACCAAAACCTTTATTAATAAAATCTAAACAACTAATGACTATAAATAGTCTCGTAAATAATTTAGCTAATCTAATTCCTCTTATAATAAGGAAATATAAAACCAAAATAAAATTAATTAAAAAAACACATGCAATCAAAGATTGCAATGAAAGCAACACGTGACTTACATAGTAAGTTACGTTTAAAACCAAAGCAATATGAAAAATAAATAAAGTGATTCCTATGTTGCATCACTTGCTTTGTTGAGCGTTGCGGAACATGCCAATTATCCAAAGGGCATGCAACTAATGGAGGTTTATATATGACATTACAAGTGCCAACTCAACCACGGACAGATATCAATATGGATTTTGTGATCGGTTTACCCTGTACTCAACGCGGGAATGATTCTATCTTTGTCGTTGATAATCGTTTCTAAAAGATGTCTCATTTCATTGCTTGTAAGAAGAAGACAGATGCAGTTCAAGTGGCATAATTATTCTTTCGTGATATTTATCGCTTGCATGGTTTGTTTTTGTCTATTGTATCGGATCGGGATTCACGATTTCTAAACCACTTATGGAGATCATTATGGCGCTTGTTGCAGAAAAGTCTGGATATGAGTTCGGCTTACCATCCTAGTCCAACGGTCAAACCGAGGTTACTAATTGCTCTCTTGGAGATTTATTGTGTTGTCTTGTAGGTTCCAACATCAAGTCGTGAGATTCAATTTTATGCAAAGCTGAGTTTGCTTATAATCGGGTCGTCAATCGGAGTATAAAATTTAGTCCATTTCGGATTGTCTATGGGATTTTTCCTTGTAGACCGATTGATCTCAATACGGCACCTGACTCGTCTCGTGTGCATGGCCAAGCTGAAGATCTCATCCGAGACATCTCTTTTGTGCATGCTCAGGTCTATGATAATTTGCAACAGGCTTCAGAATCTTATAAGCTTCAAGCAGATCGTCATCATCGCGACGTGCAGTTCAATGTGGACGATTTGGTTTGGGATTTACAGACTAAAGATTGTTTTCCCGCTTATGCATAAAATAAGCTAAAAGCTCCGAAAATTGGTCATTTGGAGATTGTGGAAAAGATCAATGCAAATGCCTATCATGTCAAGCTCCCACCTGAGATATGTTCATCAGAAGTTCTTAATGTCAAGCATTTGGTTCCTTACATTTCTTGTGATGAGTCCAGCGATTCAAGGTCGAATCTTTTTCTACCCCGGGTGACCTGATGCAGCTACAAAATTACTTGTTAACCAAGCTAAGCAACATCTTCTTACTTGGATCTTAAGTTTCAAAGATTGCATGCTAGATGGATAAACAAGAATATCTTTCTATCTTATGTTCGATGGCTTTTTAAATTTTTATTTTTAATTCTTTTAAAGGTTTGATATTATCTTTAATAAGATCTAATCTTCTATTAGTTTTTTGGGATTTTAGGTTTAGGAAAACTTAATTATTGAACACTTATATAAAGGGGTTCGAATGCTTTGTATTATTTTTAGACTTGGATTTTATAATATTAGGGTTTTTGAACTCTTTCTCTTTATTACGGATAGAATCAAAAAATTCTCAACGAAATAAAGAACGCTTAGATTTCTTGGGCATTCTCAGACTAAACAAGAATCTAGCTCAAATGTAGCTTGCGCTACATCACAATCTGATTAGCATCAGTCATCTATGTGATGAAGGATTTGCTGTGACATTTACCAAGAAACAATGTTAAGCTGTTGATGAAGTGGGTGATGTGAAACTTCAAGGAGTAAGACATGTAGTAACTGTTACATGTGAAAACCATCAAAAATGTGTTTCATAGCTATAGCTCCCATCCAAATAGATATTTGGCATCGGAAGCCGGGACATGTAAATGTTAGAACATTGTTGAAATTAGCAAACAATGAACTGGTATGAGGGTTACCCAAGTTAAAAGGAAATGACAATTTCGTATGTGGTTCATGTTCACAATGCAAGAAAATCAAGGTACATCACGCAAAAGTGTCTGAGATCACCATAAAGAGCCCATTGGATCTTGTACACATGGATATGATGGGACCAATCCAAGTTAAGAGCATTGCTGGGAAGAGATACATTTTTGTACTAGTTGACGATTTCACGAGATACACCTGGGTAAGATTCTTGAGAGAGAAGTCAAAGACCATAGACAACTTCAGAATTCTGGCATTGCAATTAAAGAATGAGAAGTAGGGTATTAAAACCATTAGAAGTGACAGAGGTGGGGAGTTCCAAAATGAAACTTTTGAAAAATTATGTGCATATCAAGGTATTATACATCAACTGTCAGCACCAAGGATACCCTAACATAATGGAGTAGTTGAGCGAAAGAACAGGACATTGCAAGAAATGGTCAGAGCCATGTTGTATGCTAACAAAGTAGCAAAGCACTTCTGGGCTGAAGCTGTGAGCACATCATGCTATATCATAAATAGTGTGTATGTCAGAAAGGGCATAATGACAACACATTTATGAACTGTGGAAAGGAAAACCATCCATTGTGAGTTACTTTCACGTGTTCGGATTTTGTTTGATACATACTCAATGATAAGAACCAACTAGGCAAGGTTGATGCTAAGAGTGATGAAGGGATCTTCTTGGGATACTATGTTGTAAGCACAACATACAGATTTTTCAACAAACAAACCAAAGTAGTCATGGAAACTGTGAATGTAGTCTTCGATGATCTTCAACATCTCGCTGAAGGTATCACAAATTTATATCTTTCCCTGTCAAGACAACAAGCAATGCATGATTGTGCTGAACCTGAGGGAATGGTGGACACAGAAGATGAAGAAATAGCAAAAGAAGAGCAGAAGTTGGATCAACCAAGTGTTCATCAAAGTCATTCATAAAAATATGTTATTGGGAAGGTAACATATGGCAGAGTAACCAGGCATAAGAAGATAAATTTTTGAGAAATAGTTGGATACTCCTGCTTTATATCCACTATTGAACCGAAATAACACAAAGAAGTCTTAGAGGATGAGTACTGGATTGGGTCAATGCAAGAGGAGCTAGAATAGTTTGAACGAAGCAAGGTGTGTGTTGTGGTTCCCCAGCCTGAAAACATCAATGTAGTAGGAACCAAGTGTATTTTCAAGAACAAGATAGATGAAACATGACATGTGGTTCAAAATAAGGCAAGGGTGGTAGCACATGGATACTCACAAGTAGAAGGAGTTGACTTTGATGAAACCTTTGCTCCAGCGACACATCTTGAATCAATCTGATTTTTTGCTTGGTATGGCATGTGTCATGGGTTTCAAACTGCATCAAATGGATGTTAAGAGTGATTTTTTAAACGGGGTTATACAAGAGGACATTTATGTGGAAGAACATAAGGGATTTGAAAATTCATATCATCCTAGGTATGTTTATCAGCTCAAAAAGGCTCTGTATGGACTGAAACAGGCTCCAAGCGCTTGGTACGAGAGCTTGACCATATTTCTCTTGGAACAAGGATATGTGCATGGAAGTGTTGACAAGACTCTGTTTCACTGTACCAAGGACCAAAACTTCTTGGTGGTTCATATTTATGTGGATGATATTGTGTTTAGTTCTACTAGTGACTCACTTGTCGATGATTTTGCTAGACGCATGAAACAGGAATTTGAAATGAGAATGTATGGATAACTGACATACTTTCTTGGTTTGCAGGTACAACAGAAGGAGGATAGAATCTTCATATCTCAAAGAATTTATGCCAAGAATCTTGTGACACGCTTTGGCATGGACTCATGTAAAACAGCAAAGACTCCTATGAGCACCACATGAAAACTATCTAAAGATGAAAATGGAGAAGATGTTGATCAAAAACTTTACCAAGGAATGATTGGAAGTCTGCTCTACCTCACAACAAGTCGACCAGACATCAGCTTAAGTGTAGGTGTTTATGCTAGATATCAAGCACAACCTAAGATGTCACATCTACATGCACTGAAACGAATCGTGAAGTATGTGAACGGAATAGTTAACTTAGGACTATAATACACCAGAGATAGTAATCCCAATCTAGCTGGATATTGTGATGCTGATTGGACTGGAAATCATGATGACAGACGCATCACAAGTGGAGGATGATTCTTTCTGGGAAATAACTTGATTTCATCACTGAATCGAAAACAAAACAGTGTGTCCCTGTCAACCGCAAAAGCTGAATACATCGCTCTTGGGAGTTGTTGCTATGGATGAAACATATGAGTAATGACTATGGGTATGTGACAAGACCAATGCTAATACACTGTGACAACCAAAGTACAATCAATATATCCAAGAATCCTGTTCAACATTCCAGAACGAAGCACATTGATATAAGACACCATTTTATACGAGAATTGGTGGAAGAAAAGGTTGTTGTGATTGATCAGGTGAGCACAGAGTTCCAATTAGCTGACATTTTCTCCAAACCACTAGACTTCAATAAATTTTTGAACTTACGCAAGTTTATTGGTGTTTGTGATCTCTAAAAAGTGTCTATCTGTCGGGAGTGTATCACGGAGCTGAATATGAACAATACTCTGCTACTATCATGATTAACAGTGAAAAAGAGCTACATGTCATGTCGTCATAAGTGAGCTAACAAGGATGTCAAAGAGCCGAGGGTATTAAAAATGGAAGAGTTTGTGCTGTTAACGCCAGCTAGAGTACCTGATAAGTCACATGATGGTACTCAGCTGCCAAAGACCCAAAAGAAATTCCAGCTAGAGTACTTGATAAGTCACATGATGGTACTCAGCTACCAAATACCCAAAAGATATTCTAGCTACCTTGTTCTCATTTAAAGGTTTGAAACGTGAGTCTCTTTGGATAAAAGCATGCTAGTTTGAAAGACTAGTCACTGTTCCTCACATCATTGATTCTGCTGTTCAGTCTCTTGATGACTCCCATCCCTGTGCACATCTCTACTTCTGGTGGTTTGGTGTATCACAAATTTTGTGCACAACATTATTTGCCCATGGTTTTCATACAACTTTAACTTCTGTCTCTAATGTGTGTTTTTAGTGGTTGCTTAATGTCTATGTGCTGCTATTCTATCGTTGTAGTGATCTTTGTCAAGTTCAGGATTCTTGGGATTAAATTGTGTGCACATATTCATCTCGCCAGTTGGCGAGATGAATGTTTCCTATTCATCTTGCTAATTGGAAAGATGAATTGCATGCACAGAATCATCTCGCCAGTTGGCGAGATGAATGTTTTTGATTCATCTCGCTAACTGGCGAGATGAATTGCGTGCACAGATTCATCTCACCAATTGGCGAGATGAATTGCGTGCATAGATTCATCTCACCAGTTGGCGAGATGAATGTTTTTGATTCATCTTGCTAACTGGCGAGATGAGTTGCGTGCACAGATTCATCTCGCCAACTGGCGAGATGAATGTTTCCGATTTCGATTCATTTCGCTTAGTGGTGAGATGAATTTCCTGCACAAATTCATCTCGCCAGTTGGCGAGATGAATGTTTCTGAATCATTTCACTAATTGGCGAGATGAAGGTTTTCGATTCATCTCGCTAACTGGCGAGATAAATTGCTTGTACAAATTCATATCGCCAGTTGGCGAGATGAATGTCTCTGATTCATCTCGCTAACTGGCAATATGAACTGCTATGATTTGGAGGTGTGACCATTTGTGTCCTCGAGGCATGCATGGTCGGGTTCCCGTCGCTGAGGGGTGTATTGCGTCGAGGCCGAAGAGATTTTTTTTAAGGGACTCAAGCTCGGCTTGTTTCAAACTCGTTGCTATGACTACGTCGAACTTGGTTCTGAGTTGCTATAATTCCTTTTCTTGGTTGTTGATGCGGCGTAGTAGTGACTAGTTGGTTTCTTCCTGCGTGTTGACTCTTTGGGCCCCATTTGGGGGCGTATATTCTTCGTGTTGGTTGTTTATTCGGCAGGTCTGATCTTCTGGATGATCAATGGCATCTTCGACCAATACGTATTCGTCTCCATGATTTGAGCTCTTCATTTTGTCCTACTGCGTTCTTAGTCTCCAGTGGAGTCGCCAATTGTTGAATTAAGGAATCGTATTCCAATTAACTTAGGTTCAGAAACAAGAAAGCGACGAGACAGAAATTAGGGTCGTTCATAGGTCGAACAAGCCCAAATGCTTTATACTAGTTTCTAATCTCTCTCTCTAAGTTCTCCCTTTAGAATGTCTGGTCCCCTTCTTTCGAGCTCATGCTCTCTATTTATAGCCTTCTCAGAATTCTCTTCCGCGCGGAGTGTTTGATGGAATCAGCGGAAAGACATATAGACCCACTGTTCATGATCGGCGTGCGGCGCATAAATTTACTATTCACGATCGGTGGCTAGAATCCTAGGAAAGCTGTTCAGGGTCGGCGGCATATCAGCAAACTCGTCATAGGCCTTTTTGTTGGGCTTCTGAATGACTTCTATCTCTTCTGGGTCCGATTCAAAGCTTCTTTAGGGCCTTACCCAACAATTCTAATGATTAATTAAAGAGGGCTGGAAATTTCTTCTGAAAATATTTTGTCAAATGAGCTATTTGTCAAGGTCCAACAACTGTCCTGTCCTGCTTCATAATACTGGCTGAATTACAGTAATTCGATTTAGATAGGTCGACCAGGTACAATCTGTGCTCCTACATGATTTGAGCGGGTTACACACCATAATAGTAATAAAAAAAAAACAAAAAAAAAAACGTTTCTTCATTCTCAAGCAAAGCGTTTTACAATTACATACAAAAACAAAAAATAAAACAACAAAAAGCCCTCAATCAAGTCTTAGGTAGATATATAGAATCAGGAGACATAGAAATCATTTGAAGCAAACTCGAATTGGAAAACGTTTCTTCAATTCCATCTCCTTTCTTATCAAAACCGCACCCACCGTTATTTCCAGCGATTTGTAACAACTCTCTAGCCGCATCAACCATACCAAACTTCCCATCACCACCAAACAAAACACACCTAGTCGCTATATCAGCAACTAAACTAATCTGTTCTCTAAACACCACTGGTTGCTCATGAAAATACAAAGAAGGATCAACAATTTCCTCAAGCTTACAACTTTTAATCTTCTGTAACGCTTGATTCACTGTCTCTTTTCTCTGCTTAGAACCAGTAACAATCTCAAGAAGCAAAACCGCGAAATCATACATACTTGTATCAATCTTGTGTTTCCTCTGTTGTAATCCAAAACCTGTGACTTTAGCTTGAAAATCTTCATCTAAAAAGATGTAACCAGACGCAATATTGTTATGTACAATCGATGGATAATTCTCGTATTGAAGTAAAGCTAATAATCCAGAAACTTCAGCTACAATGTTAACTCTTTTGCACCAATCAAGCCCTAGATTCAACCGATCTTCAAGTGATCCATTTACTGGATATTCATAAACAACTAATGGATTATATCCAATTTCCATACAGAAACCTATGATTCTTGCAAGGTTTCTATGTAAAACCGCTGATAAATGATCAATCTGAGACGAAATCTCCAAGAACTCGATATGGTTTTCGCAAAGAACTTTGTGAATGATCACTCTTGTACCGTTTGTTAAATTGCCTAAGTAGATTGTTCCGGTTTTTCCTTGTGTGGATTTATATGAATCTTGAAACCCTTTTGTGGCTACTTCTAGCTCACGGTATGTGAATAGACGAGTCTTGTTGTATCCTTTACGAAACGAAACAGTAGTTGTTGTTGGTGTAGGAGAGTGATCGAAGTTTTGACCAATGTGAGTTGTAGTTACAGGACGTTTTAAGAAACAGAAGATTGCTAAAAGTGAAGCGAGTATGAACAAAGGAGCTAAAACTCCTGCATAGGTTATAAAGATTTAGCTCAGAATTTGGGTTTTTTTGGATAAAATTTTAAATTTTGATTTGAAAATTACATTTTTCCTAATTACCTGCTAAAACTGTAAGTTTTTTCCCGTTATGCTTCTTGACTTCGCATTTGTCTCCGTATAGTTCCTTTCCGTCTCTATAGCAAGCTGTGATAATAAAATCAAGTTAGTTACTTGTGTCTCAAGAAATGTTCTTCTTAGTTAATAAGGGTAAAAAGCAAATTACTAACTGAAAATTATTTGTCAGTGTATATAGCAAGTTTATTTAAAGCTAATAGGATTGTGGTTCCTTTTCTTTTTGGTATTCGAAAGATATTAGGGCTAAGTATTTTTGGTAGTGAAAATAATGAAATTATTTGTCTAATCAAATAAATCAAATAGAAGTATAATACTTTCTTTTGTTTTACTTAAAGTGATGTTTCGAAAAAAAATTATTTTATTATAAGTGATATTTTTGAAGTTTATATGAAAACACTTTAAGTTATAAATTTTATACTATTTATATTATACGCAATAATTTTTGATTGGTTAAAATATCTATAAAAAATAACTTTTTTATAGAAAAAAAAATTCTCTCTCGGTTTTAATTTAGTTTTGTTTTTTTTAACAAATTAAATATCATTTTAAATTTTCAGTGTAATTTTTTTTCTAAAATTTCAAATTAACATTATCTAAATGAAAGAATATCAATATGTGTGACAAATATTAAAGGAGAATTAAAATGAAACCAATAGTAAATTTTTATTTGTTTTGTTAATTTGTAAGAAATTCAAAATCAATTAAATTGAGACATATGAAGCAATTTAACTTTTAGAGGGTAAACTTCGGATTTAATTATGTACGAAATTTAGAGTATTATGTGTTAAAAAGGTACTTAATTGGTATTTTAAAAAAAAACTCACATTTTAAGCAACCAGTTCCATGGAGGAAGCCATCACCAACAAAACCATCATGACAAACACATCGAACACTTCCTTCAATAGCCGTAGCATTAACACTTGTAGCTTCCCCATCACATTTAGCTTCCGTCAAGTTTCTCGGAATCCCCCATTCTAACTTAACTCCTCTTTTGCCTCTATTCGTACCTCTTGGAACTACCCAAGAAGAGAATCCTCTACATCCATATTTCCCAAACACAGAGAAATCTTCTCCCGCACGCCACGCACTGTGATCTGACAAAGGATAACAACATCCTATATCTCCCCCTGATGTTTCTTCTTCTTCNATTTTCTTCTCTACCGTCACAGCTTAAGAGCTTGTTAGTTTCGCAACCAGCTTTACAAAGAGATGAATCTTCGCAATCGTAAAGACCGATCACGTTATCGAAAGAAATTGAGAAGAATTGGTTTATAGAGAATGGGAAAGATCGTAAGTCGTTGAATTGACGACAAGGAGAAGAAGATGGGAAGTCTACTAGAAGACCATCGCTGAAAAACTCGATGATTCTGTAAGTTTGGTTGTTTATATGAAGAAACAGAGTCGATGAATTTGTGCAACTAAGTCTGAAAGCTACGGAGGAGGAGGAGGAAGAGGAGGAGAGGTGGAAAGGGTAGGTGATGGTGAAGTTTCCACAGTTTTCCTGTGAACGGAGAAGTTCCGGAGAAGAGATGGAGATTGAGGTTTGGATTTGGAGAGTGAGGAGGAGAAGAAGAAGTAGAAACAGAGGATGCATTTTTTTTGTTCCGGCGACAATGAGGAAAA
>OVBE01012012.1:0-13715 GCA_900406425.1 Iberis pinnata
ATTCCAATTCCAGCTACGCCGAAGGTGAAGAAGTTTCGTTGATTACGGGTTTCAAAGTAAATAAAAAAAATTGCAGAAGATTAGATGATATTATTTAAGAGTTATAGAATAAAGTAGCAAAGAAAATCTTCTTTTTAGTAGAAATTTCGCTAAGTAAAAAGAAATNTAGAAATTTCGCTAAGTAAAAAGAAATTAAAAGGGAAACGTCAAAAAATAAGTAAGTTTACACGGGACCAGGTACCGCTTCATTAAATCTCAAAATAGCACTTATTATCCGCTATTAAAAATTTTGGCAACCCTCGCGACGTCTACGATAGCACTCCAGTAATTCGCGCTATCGTGGAGTGCTATCAATACTACTTTTTCTTGTAGTGGGAGTTGGCCAATTTGTAGTGGTGGAGATATGGAAGTTGAAGCATATTTGCTTTCAAAGAAGAGACTCTTGAGTTCAAGACATCTAGTATTGCATTGATGGTGTTGAAGGAAGTGTCCAACTTGTGGTTGAGTTCACCAATCCTCTTTGATGTGTCCATTGTGTTAGGTGCTTGGCTTTGAAGAAGTTGGTGCAAAATTGCCTCCACATTCGATTGTTGAGGTTGTTGTGGTTGGGGAGAAAAACCGGGAGGTGCATTAGTTTGTTAAGTGGTTGGAATCCACCTTGAACTTTTGGCTTTGGAACAAAACCTTGGTTTTGTTGTTGACCATAGTTGATGAAAGGCTTTGCTTGTTGTTGAGGTTGAGTTAGATAGATTTGTTCTTGAGGATTTGCGACATTGTTGCTCCGGTAAGATAAGTTGGGATTGTTGTTGTAGTTGAGGAAGCCTTTGTTGTAGCCACCTTGACTTTGAATGTAGCTAATGTCTTCTTGTGGAGCGTTTTCCCCATCTTGTTGCTAAACTTTCTCTTCTTTACTTATGAAGTGAATTTGTTGTTGTTGTGCGAGGATCAACTTGTCCAGCTTATCATTCAGAGCTTTGACATCCTTAGTTGTTTTGCTCTCATTAACATTTGTTCCCCTAGGAGTTTGGTCATATCCCCCATTGTAGATTCCATCGGATTGTGCCAAGTTCTCAACAAGCTCCCAACCTTCTTCCACATTCTTGTTGAGAAAATTCTCATTTCTCACGGTATTTAATAGCATTCTGATATTAGGTAATGCTCCGCGGTATAGAGTATTAAGAGTGATTCCTTGTTGAAACCATGATGTGGGCACTGCAAGGTGTAGTTCTTGAAACGTTCACAAGCTTCACAAAAAGTCTATGCGTTCTTATGTGCGAACCATGAGATATCATTCCTCAATCGTGCAGTCCTCGAGGTTGAGAAAAACTTAGCCAGGAAGACTTTCTTGCAATCATTGCAAGATGTAATTGAGTTCTGAGGAAATGACTTCTCCAATCGGTGTGCTTTGTCACCCAAAGGAAAAGAAACAGTCGTAACTTGAAAGCATCTTCACTAACTTCATTGATCTTTGTGAGACCACAAAGTCTATCAAACTCATCAAGGTGATCGAGAGGGTCTTCCATTGGTAAGCCTTGAAACTTGTTCCCCTAAACCATAGCAATAAAGTTATGCTTTATTTTGAAGTTGTTGTTGTATACAGCAGGTGGAACAATCCCATGGTGTTGTGTATGAGTGTTTGGTGCATCTCCAACACCAATGGGTCGTCCTTGGGGCGGTGATTGATCGTGAGTATCTGCCATTTTGTAAGTCCAAACATTTTAGATGAGCTAGTCTCTCTTGTTCTCTTCTTGTTCGAGAATGTTGCCTTTCGAGTGCTCGAATGTCCTCAACGATTGGAATTAGATATGATGGTCCTCTACTTCGCAAGTGCATACACCTAAAGGTGTACAAAAAAAAAACAGAATAGAGAAATTAGCAAAGTAAGAAAAGTGGGTTTAGTCCCAATCAAATTAAAAAAATATAATGGTTGAATATATCCCTGAAATGGCAACAGCGCCAAATTGATAGTAAGAATTTGTTGTGGTTCTCTACCTACCTCAATTCCTATGTACTATCATAGTCATTGTAGCACAATAAGTTATCAATCCAATTTAAGAGTATCAACACATTAAAACCTATGAGAATATAGTTTAGTCTAAGCCATAATAGATTGATGGTTCAAATTAAACAAAATCTAAATCAAGCTTTAAACAAAAGTCAACGAAAAAGTTAAACAAGGCAAAAGTCAACAGTAATAAGAAAAAGTCAACTGAAAATGAGAATGTCAATCAAGATAAAATACTAAGCAAATGGGTAAAGGTAATTGATTCGGGTGATCAAATGACATTTTATGATGTTACTACTCACTTTCTAGTGCTAATCATTGGCCTAGAATTCTCTTATTTAGATTAATCCACTCTCGTGACAATAAACCCTCTCTTAATCATGCAACTAAAAACAATCTCTTGGATAATAACACAATAAAAGGAAATAAGATCTAATTCATCATAAACCACTAAACTAGCTAAAAACAATCTCTTGGATAGCGTCATTTAGCAAACAACAGTTGTTCAGGAATTTCATTGAACATCTTTCGGGCACAATTCACCTAGAGTCTAAATTTGATTGATCAAGGCAAACCTAGCATTAAGGACACCTATTGTTTGAAGATTTAAGCTAATCAACTCCTAAACTTCATATTTAGTCCTTTGATCACTCTAATCTACCTAACACATTCACTTAGAGATGAACTACTCACTGATCATGGATAAAACGCAAGTTTTAGTGATGAAAATGTGTAGAATCATGATTGGAAACATATAATAGAAAGAGAAAGATGACCAAAACAAAGAAAAACTCCAAAATAAACAAAGAATCAAATGTTTACAAAGTTGTTCTAAAGAGGAAAAGAGATTAGGGCATAAAAAAGTTCTCCCTAAAAATTAGGTCTAAAGACCTTATATAGTATTCCAAAAGAGGCAATGGGTTAACCCAACTGTTTTTCGGGAATTGGCTTGGATCGGTTTGTACTCGCCGATCCTCTAAACCGATTCAGTATTCTGGTTTTCTTCAATTCTTCATATCGGTTTAGGCAAACCGATCCGGCTAATAGATCCAACTCTGTTTCCATCCTTTTCTTGAATCTTTTGAGCTCCTTTGTCCATGATTTGGGTTCCTCCACTCTAATCACCTAAAAATATGAAATGCAATGCAAATGTATGCCGAAGTACCCTATATGCATGTAATTTACCTAAAATAAGTGTCGAATAAGAGATGAAATGCACTAAAATATAAAACATCAAGCATGCACGCACAAGTAACATCCTTGGCTCCATGCCATAAAGCACCACATGAAACCGAACATAAGATAGAAGCATCGGTGGGTGACCCTAGAGGAAGAATAAAGGCAAATCGAAATGCAGGGCACCGACAAGACCAATCACAGGAGCATCAGAGCATGCAAGAAGGAATCTGACCAAAATCAAGAGAAACATCGCTGGGAAATGCAAGGTGGGACAACCCATGGAAGGGCATGGAGTGAGAAATCAGACCCAAAAAAAACAAAGGAAAACAAGAAGAAAAAAGAGTATGTATAGCCACATAACGCCTACCCGAGGCCAACGCCGGCGACAAAGACTGGACAAAGAAAAGTGAAACAGTCGATAGGTGTAAGAGAGATAGAGATCGAATGAGATAGGTTCTTTTTGGTTTAGGGTTTACAATTTGATTATAGGGTTTATATTTTGTGCTTAGGGTTTATATTTTTGTGTTTGTATAGTCGACTACTAAAATATATTTTGGTTTAAGGGTTTATAATTTCGGTTTAGAGTTTGGGTTTAGAGTTTATATATTAGGTTTAAAGTTTATATTTTGGTTAATAACACTAAATAACAATTATAATAGTCAAATTACTCACCTCGGGTAGTCGGAATACTAAAATACATTTTTGGGTTAAGGGTTTTTATTTTGGGTTTAGGGTTTATATTTTGGGTTTAAGGTTTATATTTTGGGTTGAAGGTTTATATTTTGGATGTACAGTTTAGGGTTTAGGGTTTATATTTTGGGTTTAGGGTTTACATTTTGGGTTTAAGATTTATATTTTGGGTTTAGAGTTTATATTTTGGGTTTAGGTTTTATATTTTTGTGTTTGGGGTTTATATTTTGTGTTTAGGGTTTTTTTTTTGAATTTAGGGTTTATATTTTTGAGTTTGGGGTATATATTTTATGTTTAGGGTTTATTTTTTGGATTATGGTTAATATTCAATATTTCATAAAATATCATTTTAATTAATTTTAATATTGTTAGATGTAGAATAAATATGTGTTTTTTACAATATTATGTTATTTTAATATTTGAATTTGTATGTTATAATTTATGAAAATAATAAAAAGGGTGAAGTTTAATGATTTAATTTTTAACAAAATATTTTTTCATAATCTCGAGTGATAGAGAATCTGAGAGATATAGAGAAAAAGGTAAATGAAAAATAATGAATGTATATCATTTTTTAAAAACTAATATTATTCTACTATGGTTAGTTATCTAATTATGCATTTAGAAATAGTTTTTGATGCAATTAGCTCTTCAAATCATTGAAATATGTGGGCTTTAGTGTTTCTTATTTGTAAAACTATTTTTCGTATAATACTAAGGGGAATTGCACTAGATATATATTATATACTCTATAATCAAGAAAATAACATCTACTTAGTAGGTTTACTATGCAATTTTTTAAAATGTTATTTTACCCTTTTTCATTCTTTCTCTCTCACTCTCTCTTTTTCTCACTCTCTTTTTCTCTCTTTATGAAGAAAATTTATGAGTAATCATATTCTTTGTTCAAAGTCATTACATGGTTAAATTTGTATATATAATAATATCTAATTGTTCTAATTAATATAATCATTTAAGAATATTAAAGATGTGAATGATTTAGTAGTTGTATAATAATTGTATAATATAATATCTATGGTTTATATTTTGGGATTTTGAATTTATATTTTGGGGTTTTTTATTTACGTTTTGGGATTTAGGGTTTATATTATGGATTAAGGATTTATATATTGGGTTTAGGTATTATATTTTGGCGTTTAGAGTTTATATTTTAGGTTTATATTTTGAGTTTTTGGGTTCACGTTTTGGGGTGTAGGGTTTATATTATGGATTTAGGGTTTATATTTTGAGTTTAGGTTTTATATTTTGGGGTTTAGGGTTTATATTTTGGGGGTTTAGGGTTTGTATTTTAGGTTAATATTTTGAGGTTTTGGGTTCACGTTTTGGGGTTTAGGGTTTATATTATGGATTTAGAGTTTATATTTGAGTTTAGGTTTTATGTTTTGGGGTTTAGGGTTTATGTTTTGGATTTATATTTTTGGGTTCTGAGTTTATGTTTTGGGGTCTAGGATTTCTATTCTGGGTTTTGGATTTATATTTTCAGGTTTTAGGTTTATATTTACAGGTTTTGAGTTTATATGTTAAGTTTTGGGTTTATATTTTCGGATTTTCGGTTTGTACACATAGGTAGTTTGATTATTATTTTCAGCCAACTATCATTTTCAGTAGTCTAACTATTCCTGGGTTGATATTTCATTAAACAAAATCACTATTCACTATTTAAAAACTATAAATTCGTTTTAAATAATTTTAGCAATCTTAGATTCATATAAAAATTTGTATTTTTTAAGTAAAGTTTTATGATTTGATTATTTAAATTAAAAAAGCTTAATCTTTTAAAAAATGGAAAAATAAAAAAAAAGGAGATGCTACATGTGCATGTATGCGTGAATTGCATTTCAAAAATACGAAAGAGATAATGATGGTATATTAATATCAAAAATCTAGTTATATACTCTTTATATATATTCACTTAGTATTTGAAAAAATATGTAATTCATCCTAGTAGTAATCCAAAATATGATAAAGGAAGGACGGTTGAAAAAAACGTATATACATAAAAAGATAATATATTAATAAAAATAAATAAAGGTGAGGGGAAAAGTAAAAAAAAAGTAAAGGTGCCAGATCGGATAGAAAGAGAAGAAAATGGGTAAGAGAAAAATCTAATGGTTGAATCCTATTGGTTACCTTATCCACTCTAATCCAACAAATTCTAGCTTCTCATTTCACAATATTATCATCCTCTTCTCTCTTCTCATCAAACATAATCCAAAGAAAAAGAGAATGGCCACTCAAGCCGCTGGAATCTTCAGCTCCGCCATAACAACCACCACAACCACCGGCGTGAAAAAGCTCCATTTTTTCCCAACAACCCATCGTTTTAATTCCCTCTCCTTCACCAAAACCGCAATCCGCGCAGAGAAAACAGACTCTGCCGCCGCACCAGCCGTGGTGAAAGAAGAAGCTCCGGTAGGATTCACACCGCCGCAGCTAGATCCAAACACACCGTCTCCGATCTTCGCAGGAAGCACCGGTGGTCTTCTCCGTAAAGCCCAAGTTGAAGAATTCTATGTTATTACATGGAATTCACCAAAAGAACAGATCTTTGAGATGCCGACAGGAGGTGCAGCGATTATGAGAGAAGGTCCGAATCTGTTGAAGTTAGCGAGGAAAGAACAGTGTTTGGCTTTAGGGACAAGACTTAGGTCTAAGTATAAGATTACTTACCAGTTTTACAGAGTGTTTCCTAATGGTGAAGTTCAATATCTTCATCCTAAAGATGGAGTTTATCCAGAGAAGGCCAATCCAGGAAGAGAAGGTGTTGGTCAGAATATGAGATCTATTGGGAAAAATGTTAGTCCTATTGAAGTTAAGTTTACTGGCAAACAAAGTTATGATTTGTAAGATTATGATAAAGATGTGAACAGAAGTTGATGACTATGTTTCATGTTACTTTGTAATGGACTTTGTTTTAATATTATGTTTTTTTTTTTTTTATGGATTTTGCTTCTGGGTCTAAGTTATAAACAAAAATGTTTAATCCAAAGCCTGGTATTTGTGTGGTGCAACATGGTAGATCCAAACAATAATTGAGAGGTTGAGTGCACCTTCTGTAGGAGATCTGTCAGCTCTTAACAGTCGCTATGAATCACAATATTTGAGTAGCCTTGTCTGCTATCTTGGATAAGACCTTCCAGCAATGCTATGGCTTCCCCATCAAAAGGAGAACTTGTTCGAGGTAGAGACGTCGAGCCTTGTAGCAGCATCGTAGCGTTCCTACAGAATAACCAGCCTATTCCAATCTTAAATGTCTTCGATATCCAGGAGGCATCAGTATAATGAAACAGAATAGTTAGAAGAATGGTGGCAAAACTGAAATTGGCGTACTGTTGATGTATGTTGTTGAATAAGCTTGGCAGAAGAATATTGATGGATATCAAGTGGACCTTATTGATGATATCAGGAACACCCCATTGTTGTTGGTCAAATATGAAGGAATTATGACATTTCCAGTTGATCTCTGATCAAAAGCTGTATCTGCATCATGGGAAGAGAATGTTAGAATATAATCACATTCCTTTGATATTTCAATATTTTTCATATGTATAGTGTGTATTATTTACTTTTCATAAGTACAATTCTATGTAAGTATATATTGGTTTTCTGTCTAACGTGAATAATACCTATGATCAATCCTTATATGATATTAGAGCAGGATTTTTCCTCCTAAAACCTAAACCTAATACGCTGCCATTTTCTTCTTCTTCCTCTGTTTTTCTTCTTGATTACAATTTCTCTTCTCGCTCCACGGCGCCTACAGACAACTCTATTTATATTGAGCACAGTATAGTGTTCAATGTGACAAATCCAGCAGCTACTCTCCTCTCTTTTACATGACTAATGTTACGAAACTCACACCAACAAACTATTTGGTCTAGAACAAAAAAGTTTGTGCCTTGCTGGAAGGGCATGAACTTCATCATTTTTTGCAGGAATCTGAGCATCTCTCTCCATCCATGATTACAGTTGAAGGCGTCTCACTCGTCAATCCTGCTTATCAAGCTTGGATGCGCCAAGACTGCTTGTTGTTCAGCGCACTTCTTGGTGTAATCTCTGATGCAGTTTAATATGTGGTCCCCAGTGCTACCACAACAGCCGAAATCTGGAGTCTCTTGGCCAACACCTTTGGCAATCGTACCAGAGGTGACATTCGCCAGCTTAAGTTTCATATCATAAGTTGTGTTAAAGGCACGAAGATAATCTCTAAGTATCTTCTTCTTATGAAATCCAAGGCTGATGACCTTGCTCTACTTGGAAATCCACTGTATATCAAAGACTTCAATGAATAGATCCGGGTTGGTCTTCCCGAAGACTACAAACCTAAGATTGATGCATTCAATGGGTGTGACACACCAATCGCCTATCGGGAGCTTTATGAACGCATGGTCAACCATGAAGCAATGCCTCCCTGCTCCGACATGTCGTAGGTCACTCTAGTGGTGGCTAATGTGACTGAGACTTTTCATCGCAACAATCTTCAAACAATCAGCCGTGTCATTCCACTCAACACTCTCGACCTCATACATAGATCTACCAGCAACACTCCGGCTCATCTCTGCAATAAGCAAAACACTAGTCCTCTAGCCCTCGTCCGTAGCACTCCTAAGCATGTGGTGTGCACAGACATAATGTCAAGTTTTGTCCCGAGTTTTGTAGTGTTTGTGGTTCCTTGCAGCCTCAACAACAAGTAGCTTCGAGTCTGTCACAACAACCATGGCAACAGTCCAACTTCAACAACAATTAGTAGGCGAGTGCAAATCCCGCTACTTTATATGATTCCTCTACTTGGCTTATTGACACTGGTGCGAGTCATCATATGACATCCGATTAGCTAGTCTCTCTCCACAGTCCTTACCAAGGTTGCGATGATGTCTTTCTTGGTGATGGAACAGGTTTGCAAATCACACACACTGGTTCTTTTTCTACTCCATCTTATACTTGTCCTTTCTTTTACAAAAATGTTTTTTATGTTCCTTATTTATCCAAAGATTTAATTTTTGCATTTCAGTTATGTGTTACTAATGGTGTCTCTGTCACCTTTGTTCCGACTTATTACCAGGTGAGAGACCTTCAAACAAGGGATCTTCATCTAGCAAGAAAGCCTAAAGATGGAACTTATGAGTTGCCCGCTCTTCGTAGTTCTAAACCACCATCTTTTGATTTTGCTTCCATTATCAAGACTAGTTTGTTTGATTAACACTCTAGATTAGGCTATCATGTTATTCCTATTTTAAAAACTTTTGTTTCAAATTATAAACTTCTTGTTTCATCAATTACTTCTATGAATAAACCTTGTGTTGCTTGCTCTACCAATAAAATGAATAGGTTGTCGTTTAATGAGTCTTCTATTAAATCTTGGCACCCTATTGATATTCTTTTCTCTGTTTTCACACGTACTTTATGTTGATGGGTATAAATATTATGTCATCTTTGTTAATCATTATACTCGTTATACTTGGTTGTATCCTTTGAAGAAGAAATTGCATGTCTATGACGTGTTTGTTAAATTTAAGACTTAGTTGAGAATCAGTTTCAATTTAAGTTTACAACATTATATTATGATGATGGTGGTGAGTATGTAGGTCTCTCCAATTTTTTGTCTACTCATGGAATCTTACATCTTACAAGTCCACCTCATACACCGGAGCATAATGGTATTGCTGAGCGCCGTTACCGACATTTGTCGAAACCGGTCTCTCATTATTATCTCATGTATATGTTCCAAGTGAATATTGTTCATATGCAATCCCTACACCAACCTATTTAATAAATCACATGTCCACACTTGTTCTTAAAAATCAGTCCTCGTTTCAATGCTTGTTTAATCGTGATCCGAATTATCATAGGTTGTGTGTCTTTGGTTATCTTTTTTTTCCTTGGATAAAACCATATGCTCATCATAAATTGGATGATCACTCTTCACCTTGTATCTTTCTTGGTTATTCTCTTTCACAAAGTGCTTATATTCTCTTCACTTAACTTCTCGTGTTTATGTTTCTCGTCATGTTGTTTTCCAAGAGACGATTTTTCCATTTACTTGTGCAGGTCTTCTTCACTCTTCCAAAGATACTTTAGTCACATACTCATCTTCTTCCATGTCTCTGTTGTCTGTTACTCCAGCCCGCATATCTTCTAATGTCCCAGCATCTTCATTGGTTTATCCTCATCAACAATAGTCGCATGCAGGTTCCTCTACACTGACTATGTTACCACTTTCCTCGGTGAATACCTCCATTCTACCACCTCATCTCCAGCCTTCAAAATTTGACTCGAACTCTTCCCATGTTCAACCTCAGGCTTTACCATCTACTGTTTCACTACGACCACCTCATATGCTTGTTTCTGCTATTTCTACCCAACATGTCCCTACTTTTCCATCACCGCCTCATGTTGATCTTCCGCTACAATCCCAAGCCTTAGCCATTGCCTTTACTAGTCACAATGAACCAAAAGTTGTTGTACAGAAGAACTCTCGCAAACGAAAACCACTAGTTAAGCTAAACCTACATGTTTCCATCCAACAATTTTAGGAGCAACCACCTAAGACTGTTACTCAAGCTCTTCAAGATCCCCAATGGCAACAGGCTATGCAAACTGAAATTTACTCATTACTCAAGAATAAAACATATACTTCAGTATCTCCTTATGTTTCATATAATATTGTTGGTTGTCATTGGGTTTACACTATTAAGTGTTTATCTAATGGTGCAGTAGATTGGTTCAAAGCGCAAATTATGTCAAAAGGATATCATCAACGATCAGTTATTAATGTTACAGATACATACAGTTCGGTTGTTAAACCAGTCAATATATGCCGATTCCTAAGCATTGCAATCTCCTACAATTGGCATCTTTGCCAACAATGTGTTTCTTCAAGGCACCTTAGAAGACGAATTTTTCATGATGCAGCCACCTGGTTTTCACGATCCTCATAGTCCATCATTTTTCTGCAAGTTACATAAGGAAATCTACTGTTTGAAACAAAGTCGTCAGGCTTGGTACAATGATTTTTCGTACCTATCTTCTCCACTATGTATTCATCAATCCCTTTGTTGATGCATCGCTTTTTGTATACAATAAATGTGGAACATTACTCGACATTCTTGTCTACTTAGACGACTTGATCATCAATAGGAACAATCCCACTCAACTTACTCGCTTTATTTCCTCTCGTTCCTTGAGTTTTTCACTCAAAGATCTAAATGATTTATCTTATTTTCTAGGGATTGAGTGCCATCAAACATCACATGGGCTATTATTAACGCATACAAGATACATTGCTGATCTACTTCATAAGACAACAATGACTAATGTTAAACCCGTCCCTACGCTATTGTGTCCCTGGATGACTTTAACTCTTCATTCAGGTGAACCGCTTCCGGATCCAAAGGAGTATCGGGGAGTCATCGACAACCTTCAATATCTCTCACTAACTCGGTCGGATATTAGCTTTGTCATAAAAAGTTATCCCAATTTATGCATCGTCCGAAAATGGTTCATTGGAGTGCTACTAAACGCTTACGGTGTTACTTATCTAGCACATTGAGCAAATGTATCTTCTCTTCCGCTCAGAATTCTCCTTTAGTTCATGCCTTTACTAATGCAGATTGAGCTGGAGATCGTGATGATTACAAGTCAACTGGTGCATATCTTGTCTTCTTTGGAAGCCATCTCATTGCCTGATCTTCGAAGAAGCAAAATGGACTTGCACACTCCTCTACCGAAGCTAAATATCGGTCCATTTTTTCCACCACCACTGAACTCTCTTGGCTTTTCTCTCTACTTCAAGAACTCGGGATTCATGTCACTCACACACCCACTATTTTCTCCTCCACTCGTACGCCTCATTTTACTAACTTAACAACTACAACAAGGCCATTATTCACAAGATTCCAAAGATAATGTTGAACATTTAGTTGAATATGGAGACTCCAAATTAGCCTTGATAATGGTTGGACATCCAATTGGACATCTAAGAAGTTAAAGTAGTCATGAGCTACATGATAGACAGAACAAACTTTATATGTTTCTGAAGATGAAAATTTCCAAAGAGGAACATTTGTATGACCAAGTAAGAAAGACCGAATAGATTGGACAATTAGGACATTAACCATTGCGAGCATACTTTGCAATCGCAATTGATTCCACCTTTTACCAGTTTGTGACATAAGGGTATCAACAGTGAGATTAAGATCATAAATTGGATTCAGTGGATGATATGGACCAAATTCTCCACATGTTATCCATTTATCCTTCCAAATGCGGATACTTTTCCCATTCCCTATACAGACCAATGGATCCCTAGGTTTAACAAAGGTAGGCTTGAAACAATGTTGCCATAACTAGGCCTCTAACCTAAACCTACTTCCATCAATGAATGCTTAAGAAAATACTTAGCTTTGAAAATATATGCACAAAGTGAAGTAATCCAAAGTCAAATTCAAGTTTGTATACATCAAAACAGTAGGGACATAAAAACCATATTAAAAAATTTGATACATTTAAAAAAGAGGAAAGTGATCGAGACTACCATAAATATCACATATCTTTGTATTAGGCAATATAAAATATATACATTGAAAAATTATTCAAAATACTTGATAAAAACTACAAACTCAACCAAATTTGCATACAAGCATGCATTTTCTAGGCATAAAATAAAACACCACAACACCAAATCTTTTTGTATTATCCTACAGAACTATCCAAGACTACCACAACATAACACTAAAATAGGATAATCCATTACCAAAGAAAAACAGTGATTATAAGCTTAGTAAACGAAGAAGAGGAAAAGGACGAAGAAGAAGACGAAGACGAATAGAAGATCTTACCTCAAAAAATTACCTCAAAATAACAGTTAACAGAGATTTTAGCTTGAATAATAAGAAAAAAACAATTTTGAATAAATTTTGTTACCAAGATCTTTGACTCAAATTCTTGAATGGAATTTCAAAAGTAAGAGCAATTTTCACGTGAGAGAAAATGAGTTAAAGAAAAAATATATATTATTTCTTTTAGGTTTTTTTATTCAAATTAAGGGCATATTGATCATTTTCATATCAAAATAGTGGTATTATTATAATTTATTAGACTATGTGATAGTTTTAGGAACATCATTTTGTGTTATTTTAGAGAACGACAAAAGAACACTAAAGACTCCGAAGAAAACAAATCGAACACATGAAAAAAACATAAAAAAACAAGAGAAAATCGCTCAAATACCATAGAAAAGTTCGATAATGACTCGAATACCATACATCTTTCAAAAATTACTAGAGTACTTTCAAAATCCTTGTAAATTACGATTCACGCCCTTGCTNGTTTCATTTTACATATAAATGAACAAATCTTCTTAAAAAATCTTGCATTTTACATATAAATGAACAAATCTTCTTAAACAATCCACATCATTAAACCGTATTCCATGTCATTCGTCATCGTCGTAATCTTATTGTGACCCTCGTCGAAATTTCTGGTTAAGTTGCGATTGATTCCCTTTGTATATTTCTGAGTTTCGTTTTACATATAAATAAACAAATCTTCTTAAACAATCTTTCATTTTACACGGAGTAAATCCCTAAATAAAAACAACAGTTTAGTTTCCTTACTTTTAACCCCGGTAATCTTCTCTGAAATCGTCTTCGTCGAAATCGTATTCGTCCTCCTCGTGTTCTCCTGTATGTTGCGAGTGATTTTGATACTATATAATGCGACTGAGTTTGATTATTGTTAAGACTGAGTTTTATTTCTGATACGGCTGGGTTTTATATTCTGATGTGAATGAGTTATTTTACATAGTGGCTGAGTTACATAT
>OVBE01012013.1:0-13715 GCA_900406425.1 Iberis pinnata
GTTCTTGAGCTCAATCCACCATGGATTGACCTCCTTTTCTTCAAAAATCTTCAACTCCTCGAAGTAACTATCCTGATTCGAATCTTCTATAAATATCTCTGTTATTAAATAACTATTCAGTGACATACTCTCTACAAATTTTTTTCAGATATGTCGGTAGCTCCTCCTTATTCAACCTAGTTAGAACCAGGGTCAATGCCATTCTTACTTCTGCTAGTCGAGAAAACCTTCCGCTTCTAAATCCTGGTCCCGATATTAATCCATGCAAAACTACTGTTCCATGGTTTAGGTTTCTACACGATCTTGGGCAGGCGATCTCTGCGATTCTTAGAACTGGATGGGTTCATGCATGACCAACTTACTGTTTCGTTCCCAATCATTTTAATGAACGATGGTTTCTTAAACTCGCTATAAGCATCATAATTTGAGTATCTATAATAGACATTAAGACAACAATAACACTTTGATTATGTCTTCTTATTTAGGAAACTAACACGTAGGAATGACGACACAATCTTATTTAGATTTATTTTAATATGGTGGCGAGAACGATTTTCTGTGATGACATGCGTTCGTTGAAGAGGACTTGGGCGTGTGGTGGCGAGAAACCTACGTGGATGTTAACCAGAGTTTGGCTTGATCTTGTACATATGTTTGAGGAGTTTGGACCTGATGATGTAGGATTTCAAATGTAATTTGCAAATTTTTTTTTTGTATGTCACTTATTTATGTTAATTAAAATGAATGAAGATAAAACCGCAATAGAAGAAATATAAATTTGAAAAATAATAATTCTCCAATGTAAATGAAAGCAAATCTGCAAGACAGAAAATAAATATGCAATACTGAAAATAAATTTGTAATACAGAATAAATCTAGAATACAAAAATAAAATAAATCGACAATACACAATAAATCTGAAATACACAAAAATATATATGCAATTGAGAAAATAAATTTGCAATACAAAAGATATATCTGCGATGTAAATGAAAATATAACTGCAATATAGAAAATAAATCTGCAACATAATTCGAAAACAATTTTGCATAATTTGACAAGTGTTTTAACTGGAATATTAATTTCCAACCGTACACATTACTACCCTTCACCTTCCCATTCATAAATGTATCTCTAACCTTATAAATATTTTTAACGTTTACAATCGCAAGTCTTAAATTACTTTTCAGTATTTATCATCTTTAAAAAATCTTGTTATTTTCTCATTCAACTCTCGCTACAAAAATTTTGACTTTCATATATGATTCACTTATTAGCGTTTTTTGCAGTTATCATGGACAAGGGAAAAGCAGTGGAGGTGGAGAACGATGAAATGCTCATGCGAAGGAAATCCAACAACTCCATCACCATTACAAATCCATGATGGTGATGCTGAACCAGCAAATCAAAGCAAAAGAAGATGCGATGAAATGGAGGATGAAGTACGAGAGGAAGAACGCAAAGGTCTGTTTATCATGTTCATAACTCTTTTCATATGCTCTGTTTGCTCTGTTATTTAGTGGTATGTTATTTTAACATCTTTTGAACTATTTCATCTGCAACACAAAATATATCTGCATTACAAAATATACAACATATAGAAAATAAAACTGCATCATAACATGAAAATTAACCTACAACATCACATGTAACTAAATCTGATATACACATATCAATCAATGAACGAGTTATAATTTGTGAAGAGGTCAAACAGAAGTATCATTTTTGAGGAATTACAAACTCAGACCGCCAAGGTAATGGATTAGTTTATGCAACTTCTTACTTCGGTGGTACTTCATCGAATATCTCAGCACCAAGTCTTTCCCAGATGGCCTGAATATTTTTTGTTTTATAGACCATCAAATTTCCACCCCAAAGCAAGACACTCAATGTACTTGATACAGTAAACACCATAATCGCCTGGATTTCGGGTTCACTGGTACATTTTTCTTACATTTGTTCACCAAAAACTAAGCGACAAACTTATTATTTGCATTGGCAGCAGGCATATGGTTAAGAAACCATGGCATCATTTTCTGTACGGGGTCACAACACGTGACAATTTCAGCATCACTTGCATGAACAGGGATAGAGTCATATACAGTTATCTTCCTCTTGATGAAGTCCACATCAATAGCTATCCAATAATTTCTTTTTACATTGAGACAACTATATATGTTGTCAATGTCAATCTGCCATACCTTACGAATTTATGAGCCGTCAGGAAGAAGATCCATGTATTGGTTGACGTAATCCTCCGTAAATAATAAATTGTTTGGACTCTTGATTAACTGGTCGAAGTCGTTGTACCACACATCAAGCAACCATGGATCCCAGAAAGCAACTCTAGGTATGTAAGGCGAGTTTGGACGGATTGATCTCAACCGGAACATCTTCAACGCTTCCTCTTTGTGTTGCAAAGAGAGATGTCAAATTAAGTAAACAAACAAATATGGAGAGCTAAATCTCGGAAAATTAACAAATATGTAATAGAGATTAAAAAACAGCAATAGAGCTTCCAAAATGCAAATGGTAAAATCTGCAATGGAAATTAAAAGTGAAATAGAAAATAAATCCGCGATGACACATTTGCAATAGAAAAACATAGATACAAACACTTACGAAATCTCTTAACCATCCATAGTCTGGTTGAGTCCATTTTTCCCTAGGTAAAATAACTTCTTTGAAGAACTCAACTTCAACATTTGAGCTTCCTATCGGTTGTTCCCTGTAAGTAGAAGAGAAGATGTCAGAATAAATCTACAATTGACAATAAAAACTAGAAAAACAAATATGCAATAGAAAATAAATATGCGAAAACAAATCTGCAACAAAAGTTCCTTTTAATGTTATGTGCGGGCTGTGTGATTTATACTCATCAACGTGAATGAACTTCATCAACGTTAGAAGCTTCTCCTCTGGCACAAGAGCCATTAATTCATAGTCATTTGGTGAAGATACAACACGTGGTATGATGCATTTGACGGTAGAGTTGCCTACGTAAGGAGCAAGCTAAGTAGAAGCCAAGGTAGAGACTCTCTTTCCCATTGGTGTATCCAGCAACACAATGTCGATAGTGATAACAAGGAATTTTCCTATGTGAATTCCTTATCCACAACGTTATCACGTCATTGTAGCATAGATAAAGTATCAATCCAATCAGGTGTGATGCTAACAATCAGGATGCAATTGGAGCTAATGATTCAAGTTAAATATGAAAATGGGATTTCTAACAATTCCTAAGTAAAATGAAACATGCAGGAACTAAAAACAGAAACAAAAGAGAAATATTCTTAAGTAAAAAGGGTAAATAGCAATTGAAGTAAAAAGAGAGGAAATGAAAGAGTGAAAAGGATGCAATAAAAAAGGGTCCCTAAGGATGGGATAATTGGGTAGTGTTCCTCCTCAAACTCCCTAAGTGTCTAACATATCTCAAACAATGAGCTAATCCCTAGATAATAGAATCATAAGCAATCAAATCCAATTCCTTGACAGATGAAATCAAACTAGGTGACATCCAGACCTAACTTTCGTTAGCGGAAGTACACCTAACATGCATTACGAACCATCTACCTAAGCCAATAAGCCTCTTAAACACCTAATTCCTTAGGAGGGGATGCAAATCTCTGAAATCACCTAGATGAGGCACTTCATTGAACACTTTTCGGGGGCCAAAGAGCCCCAGATCGGATCTCAATGGGTCAGGTCAAAATAAGCATTAATAGCAATGAAACAGAAATGATCTATTAAACCATAAAGCTTAGACACCTAGGAGGAACAAGGAAACAACACTACCATATCCCATCCTCAAGGAACCTAAGTCATTACTCACAAAGCATGAAGGATGCAAAATCAGAAGAACATGAAAGCATAGCTACTAAAGAAAACATTTTAGATCCAAGGTCAAAAACTAAGAACAAACTTTATAAAACCCTAAAACATAAGAAGAAGACAAAAACAAACAAGGATGCAGAAGATGAAGATCTAAAACATCAAGAACATCAACCCAAAAAATAAGAAATTCAATGGAACAATAAACAAAACAGAGGAAATGATAAAAACTAAAAACAAGATTAAAAGTTTCAAAACTTAAATCAACATGCACCATATAGTTCACAGCCCTAATCTATGCATAAAAGTAAAGAAAAACAGAAGATTAGCATAAAACTTAAAAGAAATCTGGGTTAAAATGAAGAACACTAAGAACAAAAGAGAGAAAACATAAACCTAAGAAAAAACCTAAAAATGGTAAAAGAAAGACTTCTTGCAAAAGGAGGCGTTTAGGATTTTATATAGTGTTTAGGGAAAAGCCCTAAAACGCATAAAAGACAAAAGACAATCTTTAAAATGGGTTTTGGGTCAGGTCCATCTTGATTCGAAGTTAGTCGGGTCGGAGCTTGGGCTCGAGCTAAATGATCGAGGTGGCTTTAGAACTTGCAATCGAGGTGGAGCAAGAGTGACTGTGGTGGGCTCGGTTGGAAGGCCAAGGCGAAGAAGTAGGGCTCAATCAAGGTGGAGCTAGAGATCGAAGCTAAAGGGAGCACACTTGGCTCGATCATGGGATCGAGGCCGGGGGAAGAAGTTGGGCCGAGGGAGATTGGGGATGTCAAAGTGAGCTAGGGACAAGGCCAAGGTGAATGCTCGGCTTGATCGCGGGATCGAGTCCGAGAGAGCTTGAGGTCGAGGCAAAGATTTGAGCCGCGAGAGTGAGCTCGATGGTGGATCAAGGTGAAGATATGGAGATCGATCGTAGCTCAATGGCTCGGCTCGATG
Source organism: Iberis pinnata (assembly GCA_900406425.1). Taxonomy (NCBI): domain Eukaryota; kingdom Viridiplantae; phylum Streptophyta; class Magnoliopsida; order Brassicales; family Brassicaceae; genus Iberis; species Iberis pinnata. The sequence goes on from OVBE01012013.1 coordinate 4,774, forward strand.
GTGATCAAGCTGATGGATGGCCTGGCTTGATCGCGGGATCGAGCCAAAGGCTGAGATGTGATCGAGTCAGCTTCATCTTGGCTCGACGGTTTGGTTGAGTCCAGACTTGTTCTACGCTTGAGTTGGTTCCGTTCCACGCATTTTCCCTTACTTTTCCAAATTCGCAACAATCATCCTAAAAGCTCTTGAAAGTCCTGAAAAATCTCCAAAATGAATGTATATGCAAAAATCCCTAAAAATCGCAATCTTGTCAATAACACCTTTAAATGCAACATATGTTTAACTAAAAAGCTCTAAAGTGATGTTAAATGACTTCTAAAAACCATGAAAATACATAGAAATCAACTCCATGAAACTAAATCCTTGCTTGCCCTCAAAAGTCTGGGTGGGAGGTTTAAAGGTAGGAAATCAGAACCAAAATATGTTGCTAACACATGTAATATCAATGTCCTGGTTACTAGTTCTAGAATGCAGTCCTAAGCTCGTCCTACTTAAAACCTTAGCCATACTCATCACAGTTCATCACAGACCAATTCCAACTTCCATAATGCATTCAAATTCGTTTTTCCCTTCAAGATTCATTAATGAGGAACCACGAACCATGGATCAAGTCATGTGCGTTCAATAAACTCATTTTGTCAATGGACAGGTTAAGGAGTAAAGTTGACCCCTTCATGCAGTGGTTAATGATTTAGAAAAAGGGTTCTCTCAAAAGCGAATGAGCTTTAGCATAAGGCTAAAGGTAAGAACACTTAGACGCATACATAAATAGATCCTCATCTACCAATGCTAATGAAACCTAAGTTTCTTGATTCTACCCAGTAGGAGGTCCTAAATCTACCCTTTTGAAACTCGAAGTGATCTTACTTATTCACATTTTTCCCTTCTTCATCTTTTCTTTAGCTACACCTAAGAGAGGTTTCTTTCTTAAATGACTGCTAGTGGTTTTAGGAACTTACATACTTAGATGCTCATGGCTTTTGACCTTTTTATTCACACTATCTTTCTGGGTTTTACCCTTTTCAGTTCATTGGTATATGCTTTTCTTAATCCGCACTAGCCATACTTCCTTTTCATACCATTGTTCCCCCAAACTTTCTACTAGCATATTCTGTTTCTTTTTCCATTCCTCTTCTAAGGTTCTTACTTTACCCTTCCTTTTACCAGCTAGCAATACCCTTTCAATTTCAACCCAAACCAACATCCAAAATTGAATCCCACCTAGTCCTATCTAGTCCAAAAAGCATGGATTAGAACTACATGAGACCCTATTCCTGTCAGTTCAAACCTAACATGTTCTACCAAGCTCATTCCATAAAAGACCTGCCACTTAGTAGTAAATTCATGGCTTGAAAGAAGGCAAGGTTCAAGGGTGGGGATTCTACTTGGGTTAACAAGAGTGGTAAAATGGTAGAAGATAACCCAAATATGTATATACTATCCATGAGTTCATATTCAGCACACAAGCATGATAATTATACATTCAAATTCAAGTTCTAATAGATAGGAGCAAACTTCAAATCACAACATGCTTCAGGAGATAAATGATCATGCAAGTTCACATTCCAAGCAAAGTGCAGTTTTACTTCAGACTAGTTCAAGATGCATTAGACAACTAATAACCAGGGCATTTGCATTTTTCGAGAAAACAACATACTTACAAGGTTATTATCTTCCTAGTTCCCTATGCGGATGCAAATGATAAAACTATGAATCTAACATCTTAGATGCAACTATATGAACACTATGTTTGTGAAAGACAATTTTCTAAAAAAATTCAATTTTTTATGGGTTTTCTATGCTTTAGATGCTATGTAAATGCTATGCAAAGATGGAGACAAAGGAATAAACAGAGAAACTTCATTAGTGATGGTCCCCTGAATTCTCCCCCGAACCTGAAGTACACAGTCTCTGTGTAAACCAAATTTGAAAGTGGACTCAGGGGTTGGACATATAGCGAAAAGCATAAACACACTTAAAGAGCAAGCATGAATAGAGGAAATAGAAGCTAATGCATATGGAACGAAATTTTACAATGGTCAAGTGGGTGAATGTGGACCTCAGTTACCCCAGTTGGGTGAGTGGTCATCTAGATAGAGGGTCGAAAGGGTGTCCACACAAGTTCCCATAGGTGTCATTGTTGAGATGATCTCCCTTAAGTTGTAAATGTCATGGAAGAACTCGAGATTCTTAGCTCTATCAAAAGTAGTCCACCTGCAGTTTGGGAGTAGGAAGATTCCTTTGGTGAGAAACGTTAGCTGAAATAAATAGCAAAATTGGGAGTTTAAGTTCCCCACTATGAACCGTGTTTCCGTCAGGTAGTTCATGTCCATTAGTTTTTATGGAAAAGAACTTCCACCAAGTGGTCCCTGAGTATACTTGAAAACAGGTGTTATCCACCCTCCAATGCTTAATTTGGGTCTCATCCTTCCTCTTGGGCCCCAATTGGGGTTCTTGAACGTCAACAGTTGCTCCAAGAATAGCTTGAGGGGGCAATGTCTTAGCTTAGAAGCGCGGGGAAATAGGTTATCGTTCTGCAAAGAGTTGCATATGTGTTCATGGAGACCTAGGCGCATGTAGTTCATCTCTTTAGCCAGTACGATGTTGGTGTCTTTTCTAAAGTAGAACGAATTAGCTAATACTTGATGCACATATCTTATCACCGGGTGGCGAAAGCTTTTGGTCCGTCCGGGCTCAAAGTCGGTGGCCGATACTTCATGTAGTTAAAGCCGTAGATACCTCATAGTTGGCCAAAAGTCAACTTGTTGGTTTTGCCTTCCAAGTCCTTAAAAGTTATAAAACCTCCAACAATTCTATCAACTTCAGCTTCATAACAATAGGTAACTTCCAGAGAAGCCAGAAACATACAAGCCGGGTTCTGGTAGGCTTTATGATTCATGGTGAGCACGTTGGATATCCTCATATTCTCCAGTATTTCTTGGACTTCCTCCAGGATACCAAGGGTGCTCAGAGTTTCTCTATCTAGAAACCTTGATCCTGTGAATTCTAATTGCATCAACCTCCCATAAATTTCTTCAAACGATGGTTCGTGTGAGCTGCTGGGCATTCCTCCATACGACATTGCACCTGAGACTATCAAGATCAAGTTCATAAACAAACTGTTAGAGCCAGATTTCAAAAAGATGATTAGAGAAATCAAGTTTGCGCATTAGAAAGTTTAGGAACCCAAATTTTCATAAATCCAAGAATACAAGTTAAGTATAAGCAAACCGAATAGTTTTTGATTGAAAACCGTTTCAAAGTTTAGAAAATTTTAAGAATGAAAAGACTGAAACCGATTTGGGCGAGTCTTAAAAACTTCGGGAGGATTTTGGAGAAACTCTAAGCGATCATGAAATGGTAAACGTGAATGAGTAATTTGAAGTGTTTAATGTGATGAGGATTTAAGAGGTGAGGGACTCCCTTATATAAGCTCCTTGGTCGAAATAAGTGTGTGGTAGAGAGGAGTGGATGTGTTGTTGAAGCATGTGGATGGAGTTTAACGTGTTGGTATGTGGAGGAGGATTAAAGATGGTGTATGTGGAGGAGGTTTAAAGAGGGGACATGGGAGTGATGGAGGTGTAAGAGTTTTGTTGGAGAATCTTAGAAAGGGGTGAGAGGACATTTCTTTGGCATGAGGTGAGTAGTGGGAAAATGGTGAGACAAGTTGAAGTGCTTGTTGATGGATGTGAAGTATATGGCTCGATGGGAATTTCTTGGCTTGATGACTTGGATGCAGCTCGATGGTATTTTAAAAACGGCTCGTTCCAAATGCTAAGGTGGCTCGATCCAACTGTTAACGTGGCTTGACCACGATCGTTGTGCCATGGCTCGATCTTGATTCAAAAACGGCTCAATCAAACCTTGAAAGCGGCTCAATTAATGCTGGAATTTTTGACTCGATCAAGCTCTGAGAATGGCTCGATGACGGTTTGAAGACGGATTGATGGTCGTTCGCAACATGGCTCGAGCATCATAAGTGTGGCTCGATCTTGTCTTGATCGAGCTTAATGATGTTGCAACGCATTGGCTCGATCGGTCTTGAATGTATTGTTCCTGGTTTGATCAAAGAGTCCAGCTAATCCATTTCCCATTTTATCTCACTGCTATGTGCTCAAAATATATTCCCTAAGTACCTAAGACACCAAAACCAGATTAAAACTAAAATGCATTAAACGAAGTACTAAAATAAAAAGTATTAAAATTTTATATTTACAAAGATAGACATGGGACTTCCTCCCAAGTGAGCTTGTTTAAAGTCACTAAGCTTGACTTCCTATTTTTAATATTAGTGACCCTGAGACAGTTCCCCAAAGAGAACCGAGGTCTTTTCTTAGACGAATCCATCATCATCGTGCTGATTGAATTAGTAGTTCAACCTTGACTCTTTATCATCTTCTACAGCAAGTATAACTTCTTCACCAGACATGATTTCTTTGATCATGAAGTCTGTGGAGCATTGTGGATCCACATTTCCCAGATAGTACCTAACCTTTGTGTTGAGTAGAAACACTTGGTCTCCACTCTTGATTTCCATTGTTCGAGTATGAGGCTCAAATTTTTTTTTTTCAGAATTGGGAGTGTCTGAAGGTGATTTATGACGTGGTACACGTTCAAGCTGAGGTTTGAACTCAAGACTTCATTTTCCTGGTCCCTTCAGATTGATCCCATCAGTTGACATCACCAATGTTCTGATTTCTTCTAACTCCGAAGGAATCCTTTCATCTGGTTCCTTGATAAGCCTAAATGCTTCATGGTGCATTGGCCACTGTGTTGGATCCTTCCCCAATTCATCTTCAGCTGAATCACTGCTTGAGTACCCAGCCTTTGGATTGTAATCTTCTTTGTTTTTCTCTTGATGTTTAAAATCATCTTTGGACCTTTTCCTACATTCAACCTGATGTTACCCTTCTTGACGTTGATCACAGCTTCAACTGTTGCTAGGAATGGTCTTACAAAGATCAGTGGGTCATTTGTTTCTTCATCCATCTCCAATACCACAAAGTCTGTGGGTATTTCTACACTCTTGATCTTGATAGGTAAGTTTTCCAGGATGCTAATAGGATATCTAATTGATATATCCGCCAACAACAAAGTTATGTTGGAAGTTTTGAATATATTGAATCCCAGCTTCTTGGCAGTAGACAAAGGCATTAGGTTGATAGATGCTCCTAAATCACAAAGGCATTCGTTGAAGGTCAGGGGTCCTAGTGAGCATGGCAAAGTGAATGAATCAGGGTCCTCTTGCTTCTCTGTTATCAAAGTGTTGCATTCGACAATTGGTTCCAACACTTCTTGAGCAATCTCTTCCTTCATAGATTTCTCAAAGATGTCTGGGTATTTCGCCATGATCTCTTTCTTGAAACGTAATAGAAATGGCAATCTTGGAACATAAGGTGGTGGAACGTAAGCATTTCATTCTCTTTTGAAGTAAAATATCAACATGAACAGGTTCTTTATAATCCGTAGTTGCAACTACATTTAAACACCCCCAACTTGAATCACACTGTCCTCAATAGAAGTAATGGTGCAAATGGAAGGAGTAAGGTCAGTGGCACACCCCAGATAGATGGGATTGACATGATCATACTCCTTTGGGTTTTGCATAGACTTTCCTGGCAGTTGACTGTTTGTAAAAGCAGAAGTGGATACTGTCTTGCCTTCGAGAGTAGTAACCCTGGAGTTGAGAGTTTCAAGCTTCGCATAGATGGCATTGAATGAAGAATCCATCTTGTGTTGAATTTCACCAAATTTCTTTGATATCTCCATGGCACTATTGGCTTGAACTTGAAAGAGTTTCTGTAACATAGCTTCGATGTTGAAAGGTTGAGCTTGAGGTTGGTTAGATGTGAAACCAGGAGGTGCATCAGCTGGTTGCTGAAAACCGTTTTGCTGTTGTTGCTTTGGGAAGAAACCACGATTCAGATTGTAGTTGATGAATGGTTGAACGTTCTTTTGTGGTTGTGGTGGATACACTTGGTCCTGTGGGTTAGCGATGTTGTTGCTTTTGTAAGAAAGACCAGGGTTTTTGGAGTAGTTGATGAACCCTTTGTTATAGCCACATTGGTTCTACACATAAATGATCTCTTCTTGCTGGTGAACATCCCCAACCTTAATTTGAAGCTACTCTTCATCAGTAATGAAGTGTACTTGATGTTGCTATCCCAGGAGTATCTTGTACAAATTTTCATTCAGAGCCTTGATTTCTTTCTTTGTGTTGTCATCTGTTGCAGAACCACCCCAAGGTGTTCAGTCATAGTCTTCACTGTATATCCCATTAGACTGAGCAAGGTTTTCCACAAGCTCCCATCCTTCATCAACACTCTTGTTGAGGAAGTTGATGTTGCTTGCAGTATCAAGCAACATCCTTATCTTAGGTAGAGCGCCACGATAGAGTGTACTGAGGAGTGATGCTTTGCTAAAACCATGATGAGGACATTTCATAGTGTAGTTCTTGAAGCGTTCCCATGCTTCAGAGAAGGTTTTAGCATTTCGCTGTACGAAACCAGAGATATCATTCCTCAGTCTTGCTGTGCGAGAGGTGGAAAAGAACTTGGCAAGAAAAGCCTTCTTGCAAGCATCCCAGGTGGTGATGGAATTCCTGAAAAGAGATTTCTTCCATTGAGGTGCTTTCTCTCCCAAAAAAAATGGGAAGAGACGTAGCTTAAAAGCGTCCTCACTCACACCATTGATCTTCGTGAGGCTGCAGAAACGATCAAACTCGTCGAGATGATCGAGTGGATCCTCCATAGGCAGATCATGGAACTTGTTCCCCTGCACCATTGCTATCAAGTTGTGCTTGATCTCGAAGTTGTTGTTATGTACAATGGGTGGATTGATTCCATGACGTTGGGTGTGAGTGTTCGGGTTGTCACCAGCACCAATAGTGTGCTGGTTATCTCGTTCAATGTTATCTTCTATTTGTAATTCCAACCTTCTTAAATGTTCCACACGTTCTTGTTCACGTCTCGCGCGAGAGTATTCTCGTTCAAGAGCTCGGATATCGTCAACTAGGAGAATTAAGTCTGTTGGTCCTCTTCTTCTCAGATTCATATACAGCTATGCAAGTACCTGAAAAGAAAGGAAACAAAGGAAAACAAGGTGAGTATGGTAGTAAAAAGAAACTTGATCTCAAGAGATCCAAAATCCAGAACATAGCAAACAAACACTATCTCGGCAACGACGCCAAACTGATAACAAGGAATTTTCCTGTGTCAATTTCTTATCCACAACATTATCACGTCATTGTAGCATAAATAAGGTTTTATTCCAATCAGGTGTGATCCTAACAATCATGATGCAATTGGAGCTAGTTAAATATGAACATGGGGGTTGCTAACAAGTCCTAAGTAAAATAAAACATGCAGAAACTAAAAACAGAAACAAAAGGGAAACATGCTTAAGTAAAAAGGGTAACTAGCAAGTGAAGTAAAAACAGAGGATGAAAAAGTGAAAAGGATGCAATCAAAGAAAGGGTCCATAAGGATGAGGTAATTGGGTAGTGTTCATCCTCAAACTCCCTAAGTGTCTAACATACCTCAAATAATGAGCTAATCCCTCGATAAAATCATAAGCAATCAAATCCAATTCCTTGACAGATGAAATCAAACTAGGTGACATCCAGACCTAACTTCCTTTAGCGGAAGTACTCCTAACATGCATTACGAACCATCTACCTAAGCCAATAAGCCTCCCAAACACCTAATTCCTTAGGATGAGATGCATATCCTAAGCATCTAATTCCTTAGGAAGGTATGCAAGTCTCTGAAATCACCTAGATTAGGCACTTCATTGAACACTTTTCGGGTGTTGAAGTGCACAAGATCGGATGTCAACGGGTCAGGTCAAAATGAGCATTAAGCGCAATGAAACAGAAAGGATCTATTAAACCATAAAGCTTAGACATCCAGGAGGAAAAAGGAAACAACACTAGCCTATCCCATCCTCAAGGAACCTAAGTCACTACTCACAAAGCATGAAGGGTGCACAATCATAAGAACATGAAAGCATAGCTACTAAAGAAAAAATTTTAGATCCAAAGTTAACAACTAAGAACAGACATTATAAAACCCTAAAACAGAAGAAGAAGACGAAAACGAACAAGGATGCAGAAGATGAAGATCTAAAACATCAAGAACATCAACCCAGAAAATAAGAACTTCAATGGAACAATAAACAAAACAGAGGAAATGATCAAAATTAAAAACAAGATTAAAAGCTTCAAAACTTAAATCAACATGCACATCCCTAATCTATGCATAAAAGTAAAGAAAAACAGAAGATTAACATAAAACTTATAAGAAATCTGGGTTTGAAATGAAGAACACTAAGAACAAAAGAGAGAAAACATAAACCTAAAAACAAACCTAAAAATGGCAAAAGAAAGACTGGTTACAAAAGGAGACGTTTAGGGCTTTATATAGTGTTTAGGGAAAAGCCCTAAAACGCATAAAAGACAAAATACAATCATTAAAATGGGTTTTTGGGTCAGGTCCATCCTTATTCGAAGTTAGTCGGGTCAGAGCTTGGGCTCGAGCTGAAAGATCGAGGTGGCTTCGGAACTTGCAATCAAGGTGGAGCAAGAGTGACTGTGGTGGGCTCGGTTGAATACTATCAAAATTTAAAGTCTTGAGTAACTTTTATTTCATGTTCAAATATATCTAATATACACTAAAATAATCAAAAGCAAAAACAAAAGAGGATTTGGTATGTAAGTTTTGGTTTGTACTACGATTTCTTCACCTACTTAAAAACCTATAGTATGTCCCAACCCCTTTTTAGTTTATGAAAGAGTCAATTAAAGAACGCCACCACTTATGTCAGTTGGCTTAAGATTGTATCAATCTTTTTTTTAAAAAACTTCTTAACTGACAACTTTACCCTTTTTTATAAAGGGGTTATATATCTATATTTATATATATATATATATATATATATATATA
>OVBE01012014.1:0-13714 GCA_900406425.1 Iberis pinnata
AAGTCTAGAAAAATCCAGTTTTACAAAGAAAAAGCTCAGATAATACAAGTTTAGCAGACATAAATGTCTACTAAAATGCATTAAATCTGAGTAATATCACTTTTCCTTCAATAGCTCATTTGAGTGTTGTAGTGTGGAAAACTCCTGCTCCGTCGAAACTGAAACACTTTATATGGCAAGCTTTATCAGGAGAAATTACTGTAAATGAACAGTTGATAAGCCACAAGTTGCAAGCGGATAATGCTTGTGCTCGCTGTGGCGTTGATCGGGAAACCATAAATCACGCCTTGTTCATTTGTCCCCCAGCTTTACAGTGCTGGGCCCTTTCGCAAATCCCGACACCGTCTAGGGTATTCCCATCGGATAAGCTGCTTGAGAACATGCAGTACTTGCTTATGGGTGTTGCGACACTGCTTTCCCAAAAGGTATTGCAAAGGTTCCCTTGGTTATTATGGTATATTTGGAAAGCAATGAATGGAAAATGTTTCAACAACACAACCTGGTGCCAAACAGATATCATAGACTTAGCCACACAGGAGGCAGAGCAATGGCTATCAGCCAATACAGAACCTGACTTAACGCGAATACCTCTAAGTCTTGAGAGGAGGGTTTTACCTGAGAACATTCCAAGTTCGGTTGTTTGGTGTAGTTTTGACGGTTCGTGGTTTAGGATGGTATATGCCACAATATGAAATCGCATCTATCATGTACTCTTGTGCGGGGATCAGATGTGGAAAATCACCCTTACACATTGAATTGCTCACTTTCATGTGGGCGCTAAAATGCTTATCGAGCATGGGCATGACATGTAATTTACTTATCACAGATTCCATGGACTTAGTCCTTTTATTAGAGAATCCGGATGATTGGCCGCCTTTTGCAGCTGAATTAGCAGAAATTCATCATATGAAGAGCACCTATTCCCAGTTTGAATTCGTATATAGGAGAAGAAGCTGGATTACAACTGCGGACCACCTTGCAAGATCAGCCCGAGAAAGAAAGGTGTTATCATCCTTTGTTGACACCTCACCTCCGAATTGGTGTTCGGCGCTTTCTTTAGTGCCTTAATTGTTATTGTGTTGTTTTAATTTTATGCTTTTGTTGTTAAAAAAATATGATTTGAAGTANAATATGATTTGAAGTAGTTTTTTTTTTCATTTTTCTCTCTTCATTTATGTTTACATTATATTAATAAATAAAATAGCTAATTTTTAATAAAATAATAAGAATACACAAATAAAAGTGACTGAAAATTAAGTGTATAGCTTTCTTTATTTTGAAGCAAGGTCTTCTCTAACAGTAAATTAGTCCTTATTCTTTAACATGTTTTAATTTATGAATAAACATACTATACTATTATCCTCATATGTGTTATTTTTTTTTTATCAATTTGATTTAAATATCAAAGTATAACAATTATTGATATATTAAATATAAAATTAAAATTATATGACTATTATAACAAATAAACACAAAAAATTGAACATAACATTGACTTATAATTACTACTATAATAAAAATAGAATACTTAAACTGTTGTGTATTGTATTTCTATTTCTATGATTAATGGTTTAATTACATTTTATATTTAATAGTGATTTTATTGAACTAGTATTAAAATAAATTATTTGAAAAAGTTAGTAAATTTGAAAAATTAAGAGGTGTTATTAATAATTAATCGTATAATATAATTGAATATATATTTGGAATATTTTTTAAAAGTAATAAATGATGTAAACAATTAGAGAAAATGTTGCTTTAATTTTTTATTCATTTCGAAGAAAATACATTTTTAAAACAAAAAATAAACCAACTATTGGAGATGCTCTAAGAGCATCTCCATTGCTAGTATCTCATGTAGGGGTTCTTCAGTATACATATATGTGTAAGTAATTATGGATATCTCAAAATAATGAGAAACTCACTCAAAAATATCTCAAAATATACTTTTGAGTGGGTTTCTTATCATTTTGAGATACCCATAATTAATAAATAATATTTATATATATTTATACATATACTTATATTGAGAACTCCAACTTGATATACTCCCAATGGAGATGCTCTTAAGATGATAATTTCGGGAAGTGTTAGAAAGAATTTAGCTTTCACTTTTTCATCAGCCTCCTCTTTTTATGTTCTTTTTCCAAATTTTTATTAATAATTTACAAGTCACTTCTTTTTAAACTTCCACTCCTCCTTTTGACACATCATCTATTTAATTAGGTGTCATCACTAGAATTTTTCCAAATTATTCCATCAAAAAACAAAAATAAATAAATTATACAATTTAGTGCTTAAAAATATAAAATTCTCTAACTACCCATTATCTCTAATTCCTCTAACTTACCGTCACAAGAACACCACTAATATTCTCCAACCTCCCTTTTCATGTTCTATTCTCTGTTAATAACCAAGCATAATTAATTTTGTTTTTTAAATCCTTACAACTAGACCATCCAACAAATACCAAGATGATAAAGCCTGTTCGTTTGTTAGTCTCATTCCAAATATATATGTTTTCTTTTTCAAAATCTTTTCCCGGTAAAAAGAAACAACAATTTTCCATTGGTTCATTGTCTATAAATTATCCAAAATTTTCTATTTGGTATTTTCTACTAATAGTCTTTGTTTTACAGATTAAAATCTACAAGACACAAAATCTAAAGAGGTGTTATTCAATCACTGATTTTAAATCAACTCTTTTGTATAAGGTGTTTTTACAGACATTTTGGAACTATTAAAATTTCTTTTGTATTTTTTTTTAGCTTTATATATTTTTTCTTTGTCAACGAGAGTATATTAATTCAAGGACACGGTACAAATGGTACAAAATCTCCTTCCAGGAGATGCATACAAACCCAAAAAAGGTAAATGAATTCTTTTCTAAAAGAAGAAGATAATCTAGCTAAGCTAAATGGTTGGCGTCCCATTACAGGACTACGGAAACGAAGAAACGTATTCTGTTGAACGGATAAAAATTCCTCGTCATCCCGATATATTTGCATACAAGCAAAATAGAAGATGATAGAGAAACCAAACACCATAAGTGATGGCTCTTATAAACTAAAATACAAGTGTTGACAACATTATTGAACCTTAAAACCTTAAAAACAGAAAGAGAAACACATGCCTCGCACATAAGAAGGGGGTCCATTATTAAACTCATCACAAAACTCAAAAGTAGGCCCAACTCCAATTGCCGGTGTTGGCCGGTTGGAACGCCGCCGTTGATCACATGGCACAGCCATGAAGTATGCATCAAAAGCATCAAGAAGAGAAGGAACTCGGAACGTGGTCCTTCCCCAGGAGAGGCGAGATCCCGAAGCACTAGGACCACCACTAATTCTAGAAAATCCCGAAGATGGCAGATCCAAAAATACACCACCTCGTCCGAGTGAAATATTTCCATCTCAACCACATACCACCGATGATAGTGCTAGAGAAGGGGCGATAAATCCTGCATACAAGAGAAAAAGCGTGCCGAAAAGACATTGATGATAATTCGCACCGAAAAAGCGATGCATGCACAGAGGAAAAGGCCAGGGGACGACTGCGTTACAAGGTAGATAATGAGAAAGGCTAAGAGCAACTCCTGAGGAAAGAAGCGAACAAAAAGAAAAAAAAAGAAAAAAAGACGGAATGTACATCCACTCGAACGTTGGTTTGGAGACCAGAAAACGACGAATGAAAATGCTAAATTTGTTTGAGTTTGGCGAGTACACATTTAGCTTTATATTAGTTTGGAGAAGTTACATTGGAAGTAAAAAAATACCAAACAATTATGAAGTTTCATGACTTTCAAAAAGATATGGATCATTATGAGATATAGTCGAATGTTGATGAATACAATAAGTTAATATAATTATTCGGCTTCAAAGCTTCGTATTTGGACTCTTTGGGATGAAGCACAAGTGCTTGAATTTGGATGCTTTTACTCATGGGATTGTCATGTATGTGACAAAAAATGATAAACCATATCATATAGTTTTTTTTTATGTGTCTTTTTATTATGTTTTTTCATTTAAACGCACATTTTTTCTTTGTGTAATAAGCAAAAGACCCAACACCTACGAACTTTCTGAAAAGCCTTACCCCAATTGTAAGAGGCCGAAATTTCCACAATACTAGCAGAGCTCTCTTTCCACAATATAAAAAGTTAAAATCAAAATCGTACCATATATGTTTTCAATTGATTTTTTTTTAACTCATGAAAGAGTATCAAAGTATAAAAGAGCAAAGTGTATGTATAAATTTGTAGAAATAATGGATGAGGAAGAGAGGATGTTAATTTATAGGAGGAGAAATTATGGTAGTTATATGTAAAAAATAATAAATATATGGAGTTACAATTTATCAGTACGTCTCTTATTCGCTGATGGCAGTCTTTTCTTTTGGCAGTCAACTTTTAGCGAATGCAAGTAAATGCTTAAATGTATAAAACTCTATGGATATGCCTCAGAACAAGAAATAAAATTCCAAAAATCACCTATCACCTTCGTGAGTAAGCTAGATCCCAGTATATTTAGGATCTTGTGCCTCTTCATGAATATAAAAAAAACAAGGGGGTGTAGAGACTTACGTAGGATTTTCTGGAATGTTTTAGCTTTCATCACCTACAAATTGAATTTAAGACTCTCAGACTAGTACGCCAAAACTCTTTCTTTGGAAGGAAAAATATCCTCTTGAAATAAGTGGCGATGGATCTTTCGGTATACGCCATGTCATGTTTCCGTCTCACCAAACATCAATGCCAAAAAATAACTAGTGCAATGACGATTTTTTTGGTGGAATTCAAATGAGGGAAATAAATAAAATGGGTATCTTGGTCTAAAATGTCTCAACTTAAATTGAGTGGGGGTTAGACTTCCGGGATATTGGTGAATTTAACCAGACATTATTGGCTAAGCAAGCATGGAGAATTTTTCACGAACCAAAAAATTTACTACCAAGGGTCTACAAAGCAAACTTTTTTTCCAAAAAGACTTCCTTGAAGGGTCAATGGGAGCACGACCTTCTTATGCTTGGTGGAGTATAATTTTCGGACGAGAACTACTAGTACAAGGATTAATGAAACACATTGGAAACAGAGAGAATACAAGTGTTTAGACTGACTAATGGCTATTTGACGGTGAACCACAGTCACCTCAAAGCCTAAATACACCTACATATGTTAATTTAAAGGTTTCCTATTTACTTACTAGGGGAGGGTTATGGGATAGAACAAAGATTCATCAATTATTCCCCCCGGATGACGCTTTGAAAATTCTATCCTTAACTTCCAACATACAGCTCTCCGATAAGCATATTTGGGCATTTTCAGTTGATGGTCGATATAACGTTAAGAGTGGTAGTTGGTTGATTACAAAGCTTAAGGAACAAGCACTGCTTCCAACTCCTGATCAAAGTTTGGTCAATGATTTGAAGTCAACGATTTGTAAAATTAGGACCGCTCTAAAAATTAAAATGTTTATGTGGAGAGCCCTCTCTAGGCCCTTAGGGGTACCTAATTGTCTACATGCTCACAGTTTACAAGCGAATTCACGGTGCACACTTTGTGATGTTGGGTATGAGACAGTGAACCACGTATTATTTGAATGCGTTGTTGTGACAAAGATTTTGAAACTTGCTGAAATTCCGGGTACCACTCGTGGATTTATAAACTTTTTAAGTCAAAATATTCAAACTCTGGTTCACTTAATGACTGAGATTGGTATAAACGGAAAATCAGGGGCATCGATTCCTTGGACTTTATGGGAAATATGGGAAAAATAGAAATGCACTGGTTATCGAAAACAAACAAAATGATATTTCAGTATTGGTTTCTTTAGCTCAGGAAGAGGCGAAGCACATGAATAAGCTCTACGACAAATCTAAATTGGAACAAAGGCGATCGTAATTCTGCGTGGAGGGAAGGGAATCACATTGAAAAAACTACCCTAGCGGTTCTAAAGTGCAATGGTCATGCATCATGGTCCGAGGGATACTTTCTTGTAGGTAGGACCGAGATAGTTTGGAATACCACATAGGACGTATCTTTTCATGAAAGAGACGGTCTTCTCCCCGTTCGGAATAATTTTGAGGCGGAACTTCAATCCATTATTTGGGCCCTCATTAGCATGTTTGACCTTCGTCTGAGAGTTATAGAAGTTTGGTCTGACTTTGGTTTTGATAGTTGAAGCAATAAATCATCCATTGAACTCGCCAAATTATATGAGAATCTTCAGAAGATCTCAAAACTGGCTGCCTCATTTACATCTTGTCTCTTCTTTGCAACTTCTCCTAAAGCACATTACGTGCTCCAGAGATTGGCAAGAGCGTCTCCAACCATGGTTTTTTCCATTCCTAACTAACTTTGGGAGGACCTTCATGGCTACATTTTCGCATCCAAAATGAAGCACAATTTTCCTAGACATGTTTATTGTAAAGGTTGTTTCTCCATCTTATGTTGTTTTAACATTTTGGACATTTCTTTGTTGTTATTTGAGAAAGAAAAAAAACTTCTAAAATTCATCATCCTATAAATTAACATCATCTCTTACTCCTCTATTATATCTACTACTTTATACATTTACTTTATTCTTTTATGCTCTTTCATGAGTTGAAAAATCAATGGAAAACTACATGATAAAATTTGACTCTAAATTGTATGTTCAAAATTATTTTCAAATTTTATTTTTCTTTGTGTCCTTGCATAGACTGAAAAATAAATTGAATTATATTCATTGTAATATTTTGATTCTAAATTTTACTATTGAGACTACATGATATATATATATATATATATATATATATATATTATTTTTACAAATTTTGATTTTTCACATCGATACGATAATTTTGATTGTTGCAATTTTTTCTTGATTCATCATTGGAGTTTCAAAAGTTATTAATTATGATTTTACATAAAACAAATCTAACTAAGAAAACCTCATATTCACTTTCCGCTATGGATATTTGGTTATTCATTTACATACTAATGTACTTATATATCATAGCTTAAAATTATATATTATATAGTTTTATTGTGTTCGTCACAAGTAGAATTATTAATTATTAAAAAATATTAGTGAGAACGCAATTTTTATTAAGAAAAAAAAATCTATGATACTATTATATATATATTAGAAATGTTATTTCTATTTAGAACTAGAGTTTTACTCGTCCTATGGGTGTCAGTGCAAATGATCATATGGGTGTCAGTGCAAATGATCAGAAAAATATCTTAAAAATTGAACAAATATTATAAATTTAAAATTATTTTAGATGTTTTAGCCACACTATAGTTTAACTATATATAAATTTTTGTAAAAACTAATAATCAATAATAGCAATTGTAATGATTTACCTTTTATCTTTTTATTTTTTTATGTTTTTATAGCAAAACGTTTTTTTTTTGTTTATATTAGATTGTATCTAATAATTTTGAAATACATTTTGTACAAACTCTTTAGAATATATTTTTAAATAGTTAGTTGGTATTGTTTTGATTTATTTTATTTTGTTTAGTTACACTCATGATAATTTTCATAAAAGAGTTTATTATGACATGATTTATTGAGAAATTCAAAAAACTAGTTTTTTAACCATAATAAACCAATTGCAAAAAAAAACATACAAAATGCTGAATAGAAAGTTGTTCTCTAATTTTTCCATACACCATTCAAAAATTTTTGACATGATTTGGTAGCATACTAAAATATTTTATTTAACAAAGTAAATTAGTGATATTCTTGTTTGAATAACCTCCATTGAGTTAGTGATTAGTTCATATATCTTATTAAATAAAAAGAAAAAATAATTAATAAAAAACAAAGGAATTTACCGTCTATAATATACAACTTACAAAGTTTTTGGGCTTATATACTTCATTTTTATTTTGGAATATTAGGTATGTTAGTTATGTTGAGTTTTTGTTTAGAATATTTTTTAATTATAATTTAATACTACTAATGAAATTATTGGAATAAATATATCATAGAATGAGAACTGAACAAATATTGTAACTTTAACATTAATTTAGATTTTTAGATACAATATACTTTAACTGAATATAATTATAAAAATTTGATTAAAATTAGGATATAATTTTGTAAGCAACCAATAATCATTAACAACAATCATAATGATTTACTTATTATTTTTTATGTTCTTTTTGCAAAACATTTTTTTATGTATCTTTTAGATTGCACCCAATAATTCAGTCTACAGACAATATTGGTAGAGATTGGAGAAAGAAGGCGCGCTGTGTGAGGGATATAAGGTTGCCTCGTTAACCTGGCACTAGAAAACCATGTGGAATAAAAGTAGTGACAGAAAAAAAGTATATACCTTATATCCAGCGACGCCATAAAAGAAGAGGATGAATAATGAGTGGAGAAAAATCGGCAAACGGCAGATAGAGTAAGGGCTAGACATTGATAGAAGTCAAATGTTGAGCCAAAGTTGTAAATCGCGAATGATTGTCATAACGTAAGCTGGTGATACGATAGGAAATAGTGCGGGAGATAAGCTTGCATAGTTGTCCAGTATTACGCCAAGCTTGTCCATGAGCCAGATTATTCCTTTTTCTCAATAGATGATAAATTGATGATTAGAAAGCGAGTTTCAGGAGGACTCGGTCAATCACTGGTAGAGAGTGATGTCGCAAGGAATTAATAGTGGCTGTCCAATCCGGGTTGGTGCGATGGTGAAGAAGAGGCATGACAAGAGTGCTTCAAACCATAAAGGAGAAAGGGCATGAAAAGAATAAGTGATCACGTGCTTCCTCTGGTTCTCCGCATAGAGTACATGATTGTTGGTGCCCCCATGTTTTCATTCTAGCCCTTGTTGATAACCTGACTAACATGACAAGCCAAGAGATAAACGCATAACATGTATAAACTGAGAAAACCAAATAAGATATGACCAAGGGGTTTTGGGTGAGTGAGTGCGTATCTGCTGCCAGGTTGTGGTGGATGTGAAGTGGGATTTGAAATCGTCATTCAGGTGCCGCCAAAGGTGTACCACAGCAGAATTTGGAGTTGGCGGTGGAAAAGCTAGGATTTGGTCACGAAGAATTCGATACCTCGGGACCTTAGAAGTACGGATATGCCAATTGGAGGGACCAATAGCTTCAGAGACTGAAGCTAGACGTGGGACTCCTAGCTCCAGTACTCCAGGAATACCTGCAAGAGAGATCAAGGGGCCTAGGGGAGACCAGAGATCATACAAGAATGATGTGGTGTGGTCATCCTGGATAGAGAACCAGAGAAAATGAATGGCTAGTGGTCTTAGCTTGAGAAGTTTGTGCTACATCCAAGAGCCGCGAGATGTGACTGGAGCATCCCAAAACGTAGCGTTTCGAAGCAAGTACTGTCTCATCCAAGCACGCCAAAGAGAGGTATTGTTTGAAAAAGACGCCATATAAGAGAGAGGGAAAATATCATAGATGTGTCCTCAAGACGGCGGATACCTAGTCCTCCTTCATCTTTAGGCCTACAAACATCGTTCCAACAGAGCTTAGACGTATGATGATTAGTAGTAGTATCTTACCAGAGGAAGTGACTACAGAGACTATTGATCTCGCGAAGGCATCGCTTTGGTAATCGAAAATTCAATTGCCAAAAGTTGACGGTGCTGATGATGGTGGAGTTAATTAGCTAAAGACGACCTACAAAAGAGAGAAGCTTTGATGACCAAGAAGTGATTCGCGAACGAATGCGGTCAAGGAGGAGGGAATAGTCAGCCGAAGTAAGGCTCTTGGTCGTTAAGGGAAATCCCACGTAGCACATAGGAAGGGACTCAAGCCGGAGTCCAGAATCCAAAATGAATTTCCAAAGCAAGGGATACGGAATTCCGGGTAGATAGATTGATGGTTTGGACAGATTGAGACGGAGTCCAGATGCATTGCCAAATGTTTCCATGACGTTTAGAATTCCGTGGAGAGATGACAAGGTTCCATCAGAGAAGATCAAAATGTCATGTGCAAAACAAAGATGGGTTAAGCCAATGGTGTCATAGCAGGGGTGATAGATAAATAAACTAGAAGCAGCCGCCTCATTAAGCAAAAGCGATAAAACATTAGTGGCAATAACATAGAGTTAAGGAGAAAGAACACAACTTTGTCTTATGCCTCTTCGACTTGGGAAGTATCCAGCCGGTTCGACATTAACCATGATCGAGAAGGTAGTCGTGGATAGACATAAGTGTACCCAGTGGATAAATCTATTTGGGAACCCTATCACCTGCAAAATCGACACTATAAAACGCCAGTCAATGGTATCAAATGCCTTTGAAATATACAATTTAAGTGTAATGCGAGGAGAAATGGTTGTCTTGTGGTAATCCTTTACTACTTCAGTAGCAAGAAGGACATTTTCAAGAAGCAACCGATTATGGAAGAATACACTCTGGTTAGGTTCAATTGACATTAGAAGATAGATTTTGAGGCGGTTGGCTAGGATCTTCGAGATGACTTTGTAAATAACATTACATCACGAGATGGGTCGATAATTCTTGATGGTCTGAGGGTCATCGCATTTGGAGATGAGATAGACCAGAGTTGCATTAATACTCTCTGGAAGGAAACCATAAATGAAGAAATATTGCACCGCTATAATAAAGTCATTGCCGAGGATAAGCCAAGCTGCTTTGTAGAACTCCAAAGTGTAACCATCTGGACCGGGTGCCTTATTAGATGGCATCAAGAAAAGCATGGATTGGATCTCGGGAGCAAGAACCGGAGCTACTAAGGATGAGATAACCTCCGGAGTACAGCGATAAGTGAGTAACTCTGACAAGGTAGCTGGAGGGATAGGAGTGATATCCTTCCTGGCCTGAAGGAAAGCTTTGAAATGAGACACATCTGCATTTTTGATCATCTGAATAACGCTGATAATTTCCCCATTAAGTAGGACAAGTCTGTTTATATTATTGCACGAGGAACAAGATCTTGTAATACGGTGAAAAAATGGTGTTGTGATCACCATGTTGCAACCAGTTAATACGAGATTTTTGCTGGTATAAACGCTCCTCAGAAGCCGCCAATGATCGCGATAAGATAGTCGCGTCATGTTCAGCCTGGAATGTTTGCTCTGAAGAGTGCAATAGAACTTGCGATTGACAATCAAGCAGATGGTCAAATGCCATACGGGTACGAGCTGACAGATCACCATACTTTGTTGTATTGAGCTGACGAAGAGTAGCTTTGATCGATTTTAGCTTGACGTGAAGAAGCCAAAATGCTAGGCGAGAGTGAGCAAGGGGCGTACCACTAAGCCAATGGGACCTCAGAACTTCAAAAAACGAGGAACCATCAATACATAAATTATTAAATTTGAAGGGCTTATGAGAAGTAAAGTGAACAACATAACATGCATCCAATAATTTTGAAACTACTCTTGAACAAACTCTTTATTATGTATTTTAAATAGTTAGTTGGTAGTATCTTGAAATTTTTATTTTATTTTGTTTAGATATACTCATAATATAACATTTATAAAAAGTTTTACTATGACATGGTTTGTTAAGAAATGTAATACAACTATTTTTTAAACCAAGATAAAAAATTGCAAAAAACATATCTAGTAATGCATTTTAAATGTTGGATATAAAGTTGATCTTTAATTTTTTCATTCAAAAATATTTGACATGATTTGGTGGCATACTAAGATATTTTATTTAACAAATTAAATTAATGAAATCATGTTTGGCTAACTTCTACTGAGTTGGTGATTAGTTCAAATATCTTCTCAAATAAAAAAAAGTAACAAAAAAAATTAATCTAAAACAAAAAATTAGTTTGACGTGTGCAATATACAACTTTCAAATTTCTTGGGTTAATGTACTTCATTTTTATGTGGAATATTTTTAGTTTTTAATTTTTTTAGTTATATTTTTATACTACTCATGAAATAAATATGACTTATTTTTTAGTGAATATAGTTTATTTATTTGTTGAATTTTGTAATATAGTAAAAAAGAAGACATGACTTTTCATATTTCTTTCATAACTACCTATTTTTGTAGATATGTAATATGTAAATAATATGTTATTTAAAAATGAATTCACTAAATCATATAAAATAAATTAAATCCATGTAGATGATGATGTGGCTCAATGATGAGAGAGCAAAAACTATATAGTACAAGGAAAGACATGATATTTCATATTTTTCATATGTGTAATGTATAATTAATATGCTACTTAAACATTAATTCATTAAATTATGTAAAATAAAAGTTAAATCCATATAGTTGATGATGTGGCTCAACGAGAAGATAGCAAAAACATCTTTGCTTCACAAACATCACTTCCACGATATTGTAAGTGTGTTACAATTCTCAACATAATAAAATTATAAATCTCCATATTTTCAAATATTGGAACCTAAGATTGGTTCACTAATTCATGGCGAATGGAAAATTTATTTGCTTATGGTTGGTTGTCAATCTTTTTTTTTTCAGGCTTTCAACAAAGTTCTTGGATTTTTTGATTCACATAATCTTACATCAAGTTTTGATCCAAATGATTTTTATTAACGAAACCGTGAAAGAGTTGGAAACTCAAGTTTCTCAATATTAGTCATTTGAATCTAAGATAAGGTAATAAAACTTTATTACAATGGTTAAAATTTTAAAATAATTAGTTTATATTTGATCATTGCATCAACTATAAAAAATACAACATACCTAATTAAAACAATAATCCTATTATATTCTCTATCCATATATTATCGACAAACAAATTTTAAATATTATTAATAATTAAGAAAAATATAATGATTAATATTGTATGAAAATACTTACAAGTAAAAATTTTGATATATATTTTTGGAGAGTAATGTGTTTAAAGATAAAATATATGGATGAAGTAAATGAGTGAAAATTAGTATATTTATAGATAAAAATACTATAATGACCGTCAAAAAAGTAAAAGTTAAAATAAATTTATTTGTGCTTGTTAAAAGTTTTTATGTTTTTTGTGTGTGAACCTTGTACCTGTAAAAGTTTAAATTTATAATAAAAACTAATTTGAATTTTTCATATCGAAGATTTTCATATCGAAGATTTTACACACTTGATCGAGCCTCTTTTGTATTATAAGCAAATCTTAGTTGACTATGTCGTC
Organism: Iberis pinnata; assembly: GCA_900406425.1. Classification (NCBI taxonomy): domain Eukaryota; kingdom Viridiplantae; phylum Streptophyta; class Magnoliopsida; order Brassicales; family Brassicaceae; genus Iberis; species Iberis pinnata. Next base: position 13,112 of record OVBE01012014.1, read on the forward strand.
CTAATTATAAAGAGTAATTAAATAGTTATTGTGTAATAAACATCTATAATAATAACGAGCCATCATAATATTTTTTGTAAGAATATAAATATCTATCATGTATATTATAAAGTGATCGTGTTGATAACATGTTATAATCATAATTGGATGAATAAATATGAGTTATGTATAAAATATATATTCGAGAATTTTTGGAATACTGAAACTTAATATAATCATTATTATTATGAGAGATGTAAAAAGAGAATCAATGGTTGTATTGATTTTCTTGTGTGTAGTTTTTTGTATCATCTATCACATATTTATATAACATTATTGTAGATATTGGTTCCATCTGGCCACTTATTTTCTCCACTTAATGAAGTGGTAATATTATACCATTATTTTATTTTGAAATAATTATACTACATTATACTACGGTCGACTTTTTTCCAAAGTATTTTTACTTCAAAACTTTTTACTATCTTGCTCTTTAAATAGAGAGAGAGGAGAGGAGAGAAATTGTGTTCATCTGTGTTGGTAAATATGTGCCGTCCATCACATTAAGAGAAAAATATTTTTATATCCTCAATCTTTAAAAGCAAATAGATGGGTATATATATA
>OVBE01012015.1:172-13714 GCA_900406425.1 Iberis pinnata
AATCTGAAGAATTGAAGTCAAGAAGACTTCAGATCGATCGGTCCACCCTTGGACCGATCGGTCTGAACATCCGAAGAAAATAGGGACTTTGGACCGACCGGTCTACATCTGAACCGATCGGTCCACAGTAGTCTGGAGAAGACGGACCGATCGGTCTGAGTTTGGACCGATTGGTCCAACATGCCTGCGAGATTTTTAAGAAGTTTTCCATTTTTACAGAAAAGTCCTCAAGCTTATCCAACTTTTTCCTATTTCTATTTTTATTCTTTTAAACTATAAAANGAATTCATGAACCTGTATTTGGAGAAGAAATTCTGAACCCAATTTTATATATCTATTTTATTTTAATTTCAATTATGTGTTCTTCTTTGATTTTGACTTGTTATTGCATATCAATGCCTGAGTAGTTCACGAGTTAGGTTTTAGGGTTTCCTAGGGAAACCAGGTTTGAATGTTAGGTTTAACATTGTAGGATTGAAATTGATAGGTTCTTAGTCTAAACTCATTCTTAATGCATGAATTGGCTTGATCACTTAGTTCACTGATAATAGGTTAATAAATACAAATAGATTTGATTTAGAAACCTGACCTAGTTTAGATGAATAAGTGTTTTTGCATGCGATAGTATTGTTTTAATTCTTATGAACAATTGAATCCGAGTTTTCATGCATGATCGAATTGTTTTAAAGACGGCGAGAGTTTGTCTCTGACAATTCGATCATAGGGTTTAATACTCCGAGAGGAGATTAAACTGCATTCGTTTTTCATGTTGAGAACTATTTTCAATCTAAAATCATGCATGTTAACTTGACTTTAAACCTGAATACCTACGGATTTCCCTAATGCCTAGCGTTTTATTATCATAGTTTTGAAACAATTTTTAATTACTGTTTTGATCCACAATCATATATATTATTCTGACTTTAGCCATATTCGAAGTTTTAAACTAAACGTGCATTTCTGGTCTCTGTGGATTTCGATACCTTACTATACTTCGTTGATCTGTTCTCTGCAGTATTAGTTAGTATTAAATTCTTAACCTATCAGTAGCTCACTTCTTTTTCTAAAACTTGAGGTGCTTGAAGAGAAAAACAGTCCACTTTAGTCTTCTCTACATCTTCAGACAACTAAATTGTTTATGATTCTGATTATTAAGAAGTTGAGTAAGAAGCATTTTTACTTCAGTCAGTTCTGAGGATTCTGAGTCAAACGATCCTCCTCTTCTATCTGAATTGAAACAACGGTTGCTGCTACTCGCAACTAAGTTTCCTATAAGCTGATATGATTCATACACTGGCTTGGTCATAAAATCTCCATTACTAGTTGTATCTAGAGAAAGCCTATACTTTTGCTCGATACCTCTGTAAAAGGTGTTTAGAAGGTTCAACTTGAAAAATCCATGGTGAGGACAATCCTGAAGATACTCCTTAAATCTATCCCATGCTTCATAGAAATATTCTGCAGGACCTTGCTGAAATTGAGAAATCTGGTTTCTCATATTATTAGTCCTAATAGAAGTGTAGAACTAACTCAAAAACTTGAATTTATAATCATCCCAAGTTTCTATGGAGTTAGGTGGTAAAGATTTTAGCCACCTTAAAGCTGTGTACGCTAGTGAGTGATTAAAGAGATTGCAATGCCTAAAGTCTTTAGGGACTCCATCAAGTTGAACAGTGCTGCATATATCCTCAAAATTGTCTATGTGATTCATGGGGTGCTCAGTAGGAAGACCACATAATTGACTATGGCGTATGAGCTGAATGAGCTAGAACGGGAAATTATAATCTTGTCTCTGAGGTTGACGAGGACGAAGAGCATTCCGATTAGCAAGGAAACCTTCATGGTTGATGAAGTCTCCAACTAGAACTCTGTCTTGTGGAGGTGGGTGATGAAAAACATGTTCTAGTGGGTCATTCAGTAAAATGACAATATGTTCCATATGATTACCATTACCACCTCTTTGAACTCCTTGTGGCACTTGATTTCCTATTACTCCTCCGCCTATCAGGTTGACAATTGGATTGTTTATCTCAGGAGGGGGGGGGGTTGTTGTTGTTGTTTAACCATGTTTCTTCAACTGGATACCGATGAACTAGAGGGGGGGGGGTCGTTCGGATCTTTGAGAAAGAATGGATTAGGAATGATATTATCCTCCATCGTGTTGGAGGATTGGGCGTTCCTTCTCGACTACCAGATCAAGCGTTCTAAATCCAAGAGGTCCTTGTTACTAGAGCTGAGTAATTCTTTTGACTTCTTAGATCCTTGGATCATCAACTTGTAAAAAAGAAAATCAAGAATAAAGAAACGCGATTAGTACTGTAAAAATAAAAATTCCTAGTCTAAACTCTAAATAAAACTTAAGAGGCACTATTGGTCCCCGACAACGACGCCAAATACTTCATACACTCAGATTTTAACCCAAATATATTCACTACAAGTGCACCACAAACGTAGTAGTATATGAGGGATCGAATCCACAGAGACCAAGAAATCACGACTCTAAGTTTAAAATCGAGTGAAGCTAAGAATAGATTAAAATAGTGATTGTAACCAAGAAATGAAAATAACAATAAAATAAAAACGGTTGTAAAACGATTAACGAAAAACAATAGGAAATAGAGAATTTCGTAGGTATTCAGGTTAAAGGTCAAGGTTAACATGCAAGATTGATTACTGAAAATAATTCCCAAATCCCTTTTAGTTTATAATTCTATGATCAACGAACTATTTAGCTACTCTAATTCATGCACTAAGAATAAATCTAGAGTGAATACCTAACAAATTTCAATCCATTCAATTGAACCCTAACAATTAACCTGGTTTCCCCTAGGAAAACCGTAAAACCTAACAAAGAGACTACTCAGACATGATTGCAAGAACATAAATCATAGATTGAGTAAACATTGTAGAATTCAAAACCAAATTGTATATAAAGAAATCAGAGTTCATAAATCCTCTCAAATACATATGTAGATCTCTTCTCTCTGGAAAAACTCTAATCTCTCAGCGATTGAAAAACTTGTTAAAAAGAAGACTTCCTTCTAATAAAAATCCAAAAGGGATTTTATATTCTGAAAGTAAAAGAAAATAAAATCTAAATAATTAAAAACTAATAATAGATCTTAAAGTCAAATGTGTCTTTTAGATTGATTTTCCTTCATTTCGTCGTGATGGATCAATCGATCCAAGCATGAATCGATTGATATGGGCTTCAAAGGGATCGTACAATCTATGATGGATCGACCAATCATATCTTTACGTAATCCTTCAGGTGCTTTGGATCGAGCGATCCATGCTTGGATTGATCGATCTATCCTTGTCTGAGACTTGGATTGATCATTCTTTATTCCAAATTGATCCCTCCATGTCCATTCAGTCCATTTGCACTTGAATTCTTCCAAAATCATCTGTTTTGCTCTAGAACGTCCCAAACACCAAAATTCCTGAAAACATGCCAAAAACACAAAAAAACACTCGGATAACGCTAAATAATAGGTATAAATACCCACTAAAAGGCGTTAAAACCGAGTGTTATCAGTGGGCAAGTGGGGAGACATGATGAAGTGATGTTTTGAAGGCTTGGCTCGATCATACTTCTTGGCTTCAAAGACATTTTAATGTGGCTTTGTGGAAATTTGGTGCGGCTCGACCAATGGCTCGATAAAGCATTATTCGTGGCTCAATCAAAACCTTTGTGGCTTGACTTAAACATGGCTCGATCACGAAAACACTTGGCTTGATCTACTTGCTTCTTTGGCTCGATCGAGTAATGTTCGTGGCTCGGCCACGTAATATGACGTCTTGATCAAAGTGTTGATCGACTTAAACATAATCAAGCTTAATGAGAATTTTTTATGGCTTGTAACTTCCCTAAATTAGAACTTGTAGTCACTTCTTCTTGTGCCCATGTGTACACAATACGATCAATACTGCCTAAATAAATCAAAACCAAATAAAATACTAAAATGCATTAATCGAAGAACTTAAATAAATAAAAAAACTTAAAAGTTTTATATGTACAAGGATAAACATAGTACTTGCTTCCAAGTGAGCTTGTTTAAATTCACTAAGCTTGACTTCCTGATTTTAATTTTATTGACCCTGAGACTGTTCCCCAAGGAGAAACGAGGTCCCTTCTGAGATGACTCTGTCATCATTGTGCTTGTTGATTTGGTAGTTCAGCTTTGACCTTTTATCAGGTTCAACAGCAAGTATGATTGCTCCACCAGGCAGAATTTCCTTGATTATGAAGTTCTTGAGACACTTTAGTTTTACGTTTCCTGAATAGTACTCGAGCATTAGGTTGAGTAGAAACACTTGGTCACCACTCTTGAGGTCCATTCTTGGGGTTTGAAGATCAAAACTGTTTTCAGAGTAGGTTATGCCTGAAGTGGGTTTCTGAAGTGTGATATGCTCAAGTTGGTGCTCGAGCTTAGAATCTCCTTTTTCTGAAATGGGTAATTTTGCTCTCATCAGTTGATATCCCCAGTTTTCTGGTTTCTTTTAACTCTGCAGAAACTCTTGCATCTGGTTCTTTGATAACCCCAAATGCTTCTTGATGCTCTAAAAACTTGTTTGAATCCTTTTCCAACTTATCCTCCAATGAAGTGCTGCTTGAGTTCCCTTATTCATGGTTGTCCTCACTCATCTCCTTGATGGAGAATAGATGGCCTTGGATTGTAAGCTTCTTTTTCTTGTCCTTGATGTTGAAGATCATCTTTGGACCATTCCCTATGTTCAACCTGATGTTGCCCTTCTTGACATTGATCACAGCTCCAACTGTCGCTAAGAATGGCCTTCCAAAGATCACTGGGTCCTTTGGATCTTTATCCATTTCTAACACCACAAAGTCGGTTGGTATTTCTACGTCCCCAATCTTGATGGGTAAATTTTCCAGAGTACCAATAGGATGCCTAATGGATCTATCTGCCCACAACATAATTATATTAGAAGCTTTAAGTTTGTTGAATCCCAACTTCTTGGCGGTGGAGAGAGGCATTAATAGATGCTCCTAAATCACATAGGCATTTGTTGAAGGTCAGGGAGCCTAGTGAGCATGGTAGAGTGAATGAACCAAGATCTTTTTTCTTCTCCGCTATTAAAGCATTGCATTTGACATTCGGTACCAACACTTGAGTAGTCTCTTCCCTCGTGGGTTTCTCAAAGATTTTTGGATATTTTGCCATTATTCTCTTTCTTGAAATGTGATGGTAATGACAACCTTCGAACATAATGTGGTGGAACGGAAGGTGTTTCATTCTCCCTTGAAGCGGATAATTTATCACTAGGAACAGACTTGACTCTGGTAGCTGATCCATTTTTTCCATGTCAAAGAATCAGTCTTTCCAAAATCTGCAGTTTCAATTACTTTTAAACTCGAATCCCCTCAACTTGAATGACACTTTCCTCAGTGAAATGAGTAGGACAAGGGGCAGTAGAAAGGTCATCGATACTCCCCAAGAAGATGACATTAACATGGGCATACTCCTTTGCGTGATGAACTGATTTTCCTGGAAGTTGACCGTTTATAGAAACAGGAGTGGAAGCAGACTTGCCTTCTAGAGCAGTAACCCTGGAGTTTAGAGTTTCAATCTTCGCATAAATGGCGTTGAATGAGGAATCCATCTTGTGGTTGAGGTCACCAAACTTCTTTGATGTCTCCATGACACTATTTTCCTGACCTTGAATAAGTTGTTGTAACATCGCCTCAATGTTGGAAGGTTGAACTTGAGCTTGGTTAGAGGTGAAACCAGGAGGTGCACCAGCCTGTTGTTGTTGTTGCTGCTGCTGAAAACCACCTTGTTGTTGTTTCTTGGGAAAGAAATCACGATTCTGAGCATAATTGATGAATGGTTGAATATTATTCTGTGGTTGCGATGGATAAACTTGATTATGAGGGTTGGCGACGTTGTTGCTATGGTAGGAAAGACCAGGGTTGTTGGAGTAGTTGATGAAACCTTTGTTATAGCCACCCTGATTCTGCACATAGCTAATCTCCTTTTGTTGGTTAGTCTCCCCAGCTTGAATCTGAACCGGTTCTTCATCGCTTATGAAGTGCATCTACGGTTGTTGCCCAAGAAGTAGTCTGTCCAACTTATCATTTAAAGACTTGATATCCTTCCTTGTCTTATCATCCGTTTCAGAGCCACCATGAGGTGTGAGATCATAATCCTCATTATATATTCCATCGGATTGAGCAAGATTCTCTAAAAGTTCCCAACCATCATCAACACTCTTGTTCAAGAAATTACCATTACTTGCAATGTCAAGCAACATTCATATCTTCAGTAGAGCACCGCGATAAAGACTGCTAAGCAGTGATGCTTTTCTGAATACATGATGTGGACATTGCAAAGTATAATTCTTGAAATGCTCCCATGCCTCTGAGAATGTTTCAGCATTTCGCTGTGCGAAACCATAGATATCATTCCTCAACAGTGTTGTACGAGAGGTGGAGAAGAATTTGGAAAGAAAAGCCTTCTTGCAAGCATCACAGGTTGTGATTGAGTTCCTGGGAAGAGACTTCTCCCACTGGTGAGCCTTTTCGCCCAAAGAGAATAGAAATAGACGCAACTTAAATGCGTCCTCACTCACACCGTTGATCTTGGTGAGACTACATAATCTGTCAAACTCGGCCAGGTGGTCGAGTGGATCCTCCATTGGTAAATCTTGAAATTTATTCCCCTGTACCATAGCTATCAAGCTGTGCTTGCTCTCGAAATTGTTGTTTTGTACAGCAGGAGGGGTAATTCCATGACACTGTGTGTGAGTGTCCGGGTTGTCACCAGCACCAATAGTGTTCTGGTTGTCGCGGTGAAGGTTTTCCTCCATTTACAAATCCAACCTTCTTAAATATTCCAAGCGTTCTTGTTCACGTCATGTGCAAGAGTGTTCCCTTTCAAAAGTACTAATGTCGTCAACGAGTGGAATTAAGTCAGTTGGTCATCTGCTTCTCATGTTCATACACAGTTATGCAAGTACCTGAAAACAAAGGAAGCAAAGGAAACAAAGTGACTATGTATGTAGAATAGGAACTTGATATCAATAGATCCAAAATCCATAATGTAACAACAAAACACCCAATTGGCAACGACGCCAAATTGTTAACACGTTTTTTACGCGGTTGTATTATAGTGGTGATGCAAGGGTTATCAATCCTATCACACTAACATGCCATTGTAGTATAGATTGGTGTCAATCCAAATGGGTGTAATGCTAAGCACTCTGGATGTAATTGGAACTACTAATTCAAGCCAAATAAAAAGACGGGTTTTTTAATCTAAGAAGTCCTAAACAAATCAAACATGCATGAAGTAAAATCGGAAATGAAAGCAAGCATGCATAAACAGAAGCTAAAGATAGACAGCAAGTGAAACGAAAGCAGAAGAGAAAAACTGGTAAAATGCAATCAAAGGGGAAGCAGTTCCTAAGAATGGGGGTAATTGACCAGAGTGCCTTCCTGAACTACCTATACACCTAACATACGTCATACAATGAGCTAATCCCTAGACAGCAGATTCATATGCAGCCAAGTCCAATCTCTTGATAAATTGTTTGAACCTAAGAAATCACCAGACCTAACTCTCGTTAATGGTACACTACCTAGCAGGCATGAAGAACCAATCTACTAAATCCAATAAGCACCCTAAACATCTAATCTCTTAGGCTAGGTATGCAAATTTCTGAAATCACCATGTTCAGACATTTTATTAAACACCTTTTGGGTGCTGAAATACCTAATATCAGATTTCAGTTGATCAGAATGAAATAAGCATGAAGAGCAGTAAAACAGAAGGGATCCATAAGCAATCAAACTTAGGCATCTAGGAAAAAACAGGAAATCAACACTAGTCTACCCCATCCTCAAGAACCTAGGGAAACTACTCACTACACATGTTGGGTATGAAATCAGAGAAACAAGAAAACATAACTACTAAGCAAGACATTATGATCAAAATTCGAACTATGAAGAACAAAAAGTCAGAAAAGCAGATAAGATGACGATGAAGATGAACAAAATGATGACGATGACGATGAACAAAACGAAAAATCAAAGATGCAGAAGATGAAAGATCAAGAACATCAAGAACACTAACCCAGAAAAACAGAGTTCTAATGAAACAGTAACAAAACCCAGAAATGATGATCAAGGTAAAAAAAAGATTAAAGGCATAAAACAGTAGATCAACATGCACCAGATAGATCACAACCTAAATCTAAGAATGAAAATGAAGAAATCGAAAGCTAAATATAAACTTAATTAAAATATGGGTTTGATCACAAAAAAATCAAAATAAAACAGAGAGGAAAATAAAACCTAAGACAAGACCAAAAACTGGAAAAAATAAAGCTTAGTGCGGAAATGGAGGCGTTTTAGGGCTTATATAGTGTTTCAGAAAAAGCCCTCGGGGTTGGCCGGAAAAAAAAAACGCTATGGATACCATGACCGATCACCATCGATAAAGAAGAAGTTGTGTCTTTACAGTCACTCTCCTCTAATAGCGTAGGCCGTCCTCCTCTATGTGTCTACAACTTAGGATTCTGTTGGAGCCGTGCTTGCAGAGCATATTTGCGTTGACAAACTGAAATACCCTCTGTAGACCAAGCAATTGAGAGTGGGATTTTGTGTGGAGGAGTGAAATCTACAGATCTACGAAGGAACGCCTAAAGCGAAGGAACACCTTTTGCTGCTCAAACCGCAGCAGGAAATGCTATTCGAGCAGTAGTGGATCAAGGGAATTTCCTGCTTGAGCTAGTTTACTAGCAAAAATTGGACCGTTCCACGGCACTCTCAAGGACTCTGATGAACCTTGATGGGAAGTTCAGAGCCTGCATGATGGTGGTAATGAAGTCCAAATTTACAGAACTAACAATGCTAAAAGACAAAATTCTAAAAATCCTAATGGTTCTTCTTAACCTGAAACTGGATTGTCTTGGTTTGGATCGTCGGTTCGGAAGTTGAAGCAGCTCGAGTTGTAGTCGAGACTCTTGTGATCGAGGCATGAGACCGACACGAGGAATACGCATGGTCGAAGTGTAGTTGGCTCGTGATCAAGCCAAATGATCGAGATAAGGTAAGCTTGGCTCGATCACGGCTTGGTCGAGAAAGTTGGCCAAGAGAGTTGGCCAAGTAATCGAGTCGGGCTTGATCGTTGATTGAGCCAGCAAGGAGGGAGATGATTGAGGCTAAGGAAGAAAATCGGGCCGAGAGGAACTCGATCCCGTGATCGAGCTGGGTAAGCACGAGCTCGAGCCCGTGATCGAGCCGTGTTGTTAGTCTGATCGAGGTAAGCTGCTTAAGGTCGAGTCGGGCTTGATCCAAGTTGGTCTTTTGGGATTGGCTCTTCCTTTCCCTTCTCCAAGATTATAATAACGTTATGAAAAAGCACTATATGGGTTGAAACAAGAATCGAGGGCCTAGTATAAGCAATTGACTATCTGTCTCCTCGAGAATAGATACACTAGAGGTAGCATGGACAAGACGTTATTTACATATTCAAAGAATGGTGATTTGATGGTTGTGTAGATCTATGTTGATGACATTGTGTTTGGCGCAACAGATAAAGCACTTTTTGACCGATTTGTTCAACATATAACTCTATAGTTTGAAATTAGTATGGTTGGTGAACTAAGTTATTTTCTTGGTTTGCAGGTTAAACAGAAAGAAGAGGGTATTTACTTGAGTCAAAACAAATATGCAAAAAATCTGGTTACGGGATGTGGGCTTGACTCTTGCAAGACAGCCAAAATACCTATGAGCACAACCTGTAAATTGTTTAGAAATGATGAAGGAGAAGATGTGGATTAGAAGTTGTGTAGAGGGATGGTTGGAAGTCTGTTGTATCTTATAGCCAGCAGACCAGATATATGCTTGAGTGTGGGAGTATGTGCACGGTATCAGGCGAAACCCAAAGTGTCACATCTACATGTAGTCAAGAGAATAATCAAATACATCAAGGAATCAAATGATCTTGGTATTTATTATACCAAAGACACCAACAATAATCTTGATGGGTATTGTGATGTTGAATAGGTTGGAAGTCTAGATGATAGATGAAGTACAAGTGGATGATGCTTCTTTCTAGGTAATAATTTGATAGCACGAAAAAGTAAGAAACAAAATTGTGTTTCATTGTCTACATTTGAGGTTGAGTACATTTCCATGGGAAGCTGTTGCACTCAATTGTTGTGGATGAATCATATGGCTAATGACTACGTAATTCATACAAACTCAATGCTGATCCACTGTGATAATCAGAGTGCCATTAACATAACTAAAAATCCAGTCCAACACTCACAAACCAAACACAGTGACATTAGACACCACTTTATTCGTGAGTTAATTGAGGATAAACTAGTTGTGGTTGAGCATGTGGGAACTGACTTTCAACTTGCAAATATGTTTACAAAACCATTAGATTTTAATCAGTTTATCAATCTCCGCAAAGCCATAGGATTTTATGAACTCTGAGAAAGCTGAGACTATGGTTGTGATAAACGGTTAAACAGGACAAACAATACATCAAGAAGAATATCTCAACATATCTTTGTGGCTGAAAAAGAGTTGTTTGTCATGGTGTCCAAAACAACCAGTACTAGTATAGTATATAAACAAGGAAGTCAAAGAGCCAAGGCACAAACTAAAAAAAAAGAAAGAAAGAAAGGGAAAAGAAGAAATAAAGACTATGTTGTGTGCATGAGTTGATGTATGTTCCTGAGAAGTCAAGTGATGGTTTATACAACAATATATATATATATATATATATATATATATAGCTTTCTTGTTTATGCACATTGGGGTTGAAAACTGCGTGTGTTAAGGATAAAGGCATGCCAGTGCAAAAGTCTAATCAGCTACACCAAAGTACATGTTTGTTCTAAAGATCGAGGTCTGTGTATTCTCGCTCAGTCAGGTCAGATGGTTTTGATGTGTTGTTGCTTCATAAAATGGGAAAAATAAAATGCTCTTAATTTGTTCAATGCAAGTTGTGATTCTCTAATCTTGTAAGCTTCGCATAAGTAGTATATGATTACTTGCTTGTGGTTGTGTGTCTCGATATGTTTTACGTTGTGAGAATATGACTAATCATCTCTTGCTATTGTTGATGCATTTCTGATCCTTTTCTGTGTACAGTTATTGGGCTGCAAATCTGAAGTTCTGGGCCCACTGCAAATGTCCCTGAGATGCCATGTGGTCAGATTTTTATGAACAGGCGGGAATGGGTAGGGTTGCATCTTTTTAGTACAACACTCCGCCCTAGGATCTTTAACTTCTTTTCTCTTATAGTTAATTGTTCATCTCCCATTTTTTGCCGTAATCTCTCAAACTCAGCGGCAAACATGAGGTCTTTCCTGAAAAATATGACGAATAAGTATGTTTTGACTCCGTCTCCGGATGTGACTCGTCCCACAATCGAGGCTTCCGAAAAATCTCAAGATCCTATGGACTCGTCCCCTGTTCTTCCGGTTGTTCTATATTAACCATGGAATCCATCACCAGTCTATGTATCTGATCAACGGAGAATTCATTCCTAGAATTGGTACATTTTGAGTCTTCGCACCATCAGCCTAAGTCACCTCCGTTGGTCTCACAGCCAAGAGCTCCCTTAGTACCTTATGCTTCTCCGATTCAAATCTCTGACACTTCTACGATGGCGTCTGTCAATGCACGACCACCAACATCTGAACCACCTCAACAAATCGTATTCGCAGAATGAGCCGATGTGCCACCACATCTCAGCTTCCAAAACAAACTAGGTCTACGCATTCACCTACACCACCAACGCCACTGGAGGTGTTTGATACCACACGATTCTTCTACTTACGGGCGAAGGAACACTTTGATCTCTTTGTGGCGAGGACCTTGCTTGCCGAAAAATCAGTCAAATTGGCAAGTCTTTCCTCCAAGACAGCCGAAGTACTTCAGAAATCGACGTTTCCTGTCACTATTCAAAATTTACCTCCATTTGTGCACAATGTTGTGTATGCATTCTGGGCTAAAATGCCTACATGCAAAACTCCTCCTGTTGCATGCTCTGTTTGGATTCAGAATCATACATACATCTTCTCAGCCGCACATATCAATTCTTTGTTTGGGTTGCATGAAGTTGGTGATGAGGTGAGTGATGATGTGGCTGCTGATATATCTCTTGATGACTTGGCAAAATTTATGAGTGATGACTTTTTGTATCACTAAATCAATCTTAAGCGGTCCAAGCTTAGCAATGAAAAGGGTGCCCTGTATAATGTGATATGTACAATTGGTATATGTGTCCAGAATGTTCTGAGATGGTCTACAAGGTAACTCATTACATCCCATTTAATGTTAAAGCTCTTGTGTATGACCATGTGTTTAAGTTGGCTCAAAGTCCTGCTGCAAAGTTCAACATGCCGTTTCCTGCTTTGATCTTCCGTTTGCTACAAGCCTAGTCTCCTGTTCAGTTTTTGTCTGGTGAGCGTCTTCCTCAATCTGCTTCAGAACTTGGTACTTCACCACCTGCAGCATCGTCTAGCCCTCACGATTCTCAGTTACGTTGAGCCATTATTTAGGCCATTCGCATTCTTCAAGATGCAATGGGACCAGGCAAGTGTTCTGCTTCGCTTTACTGTGCTTTTGCTATTGCATATTTTGACTTAAGTTTGTCAATAAAGCAGGGGGAGCATGAGATCAACTAATCATTGGGAATCAACCAAATGTCTTATTCGGATATGACTTGTTTTGTTATGTTTAGATTAGTCGCTACAGTTGAGGGGCAATGTTTTGAACAATATTGGGGAGTTTGTTTGCTTTTGGTTTGTGTTGAGAGTATTAGTGATGTCTATAGTAGGCATCTAAACATTGACTCAAGTATGAAATCCACATGTAACTGAACCTAATTGTTTCTACATGTATGCTTACATGTGTTCTATGATTTCTGCTATTTTGTTTGCATAGTTGTTTGTTCTGTTTGCCCTGGTTGTTCTGTTGAAAGCAGATTGATCAAAAGGATGCTTGAAGTGACAAAATCAGTCAAAAAAGGGGGAGCTTGAAGACGCAAAAGCAAAAGAAATGAGCATCATAATAAAAAGGAAAGGAGTTGGAGGAAAAAAAAGAAAAGCATGAGCTTGATATGCAAGGGACAAAGAAATGGAAGAAAGAGGAATGTAGAAAAGGAAACGAACTTGGAAAAGGAAAAAGGATAATAATAATGAGATTTACGAATTGGGAGAGGTGTTTTAGGTTTAGAACTCAATATAAATAGGAGGCTAAGGAGAATGAATGAGACTAGTGGTAGGTCTTAGAATTTAATCCTAAACTAATGCTGCAGAGAACAGATCACGGTAGCACAGTAAAGGGTATCGAACCACAGAGACCAAAGCACACGATCAGTTTAAAAGTCGAAAATGGCTAATGTGAGAAATAAAGATTGGTTGTAACGAATCCGAAACAGTAATTTAAAAACGGTTTAAACTTATAATAATAAAAACGTCAGGCAATAGGGAAACCCGTAGGTATTCAGGTTTAAAGTTAAGTTAACATGCAGGATTTTAGATTGAAAATAG
>OVBE01012016.1:0-13714 GCA_900406425.1 Iberis pinnata
TTTATGTGGATTTAGTGAGATATGAAAATTTTTAGAGGGATACAGCTTGTTGACCCTAATATTTTTAATTTTGTTTCATGCCCCCAAAATCTCAGGGCCGGCCCTAGCCATACGTAGTTGCTTGCAAAGCTAATGCTTTCCTATTTTTGACCCTTGGAAAGCACGAATTTAGGCAAGTAATCATCGGTTCAAATCTCTAGCTCGGGCTAGCAGCTACTAAATCGACCACGAGATCATGCATGTAACTAGAACTAGAATTGAGATCTCGTGAAGCAAACTTATGATGCGAGATTTCGTGTTCCTGCATAATTAAAGAATACTAATAACAGATTGGCAAACTGATGAGAAGACCTAACAGTAACAGAAAGATACATTAGAGAGTTACAAAAACCTGATTGTTTGAAAAAAATATAAAGGCTTTAGAAAAACTCTAGAGTGTTGAGACAACCTAACACAATCAGATATGAACATTAGAGGCGTAGAATTGTTCGAAGAGTATCGCACAGATTTTGAATGGTTTGCTGCTCCTGCGTTGCTTGCATTTCCTGGAGCGGCATATCCTCGTAGCACCTACGGATCAAAAAATTCACCACGGTCAGTTAGTTTTAGATTTAGTCAAATGTAAAACAAACCATAAGACTGGTTTGTTTGTATGCATACGCTCTGTGGTAGGCTAAAACTTGTGCAAGGTTCATGAGAGGAGCGCTTGAAGTCAGTCTCTGGTATACACTTGGAGGAAGAGGCATCTGCAAATCCATTTTCATAGTCCCAAATGTTTAAACCAAGATATTATCATTAAAGTTATAGAGAATTAGAGAGAAAGGAGATATATAATAAGTTGGACCTCGTTTTGGCCACGTCTGCCCTTTTTGGATTGAGGATCAGAAGTGAAGAGCTCCTGAAGTGCTTCAACGGCTACAGTTCCATTCCCATCCTGTTGCATGCCTCCGATCATGTTCTCTGATAAGAGTGCAATTGGGGATATATCTGTTGCTCTCAAGAATGGTATTGGTACTGTGTTTCCAGCTGCGTAGATTGACCATAACTGCTATGTGCCAATATTCCAAGTCATTACCATATACATATTGGCTCAGGCTGTATGAAGAATTACAGCACAAACTTAACTGACCTTATCTTGCAAAGCAAAAGCTTTCTTGCCTACAGTTTCACTCTTCAAGGTACCGCCACTTACATCACTACCACCTTCGGTCTGTGTTCCAGATATACTATTCAGCTTCTTCGTTGTGTGCTCAAGTGATATCGAAACTGATGGTAAAGTTGAATTTTCAACTAAAACGTCAGTCGCAGGAAGATTCTTTTTTTCATGGATCCTATCAACCAGTATCAAGTCAAACTATGCTTAGGACAACTGATACTGAAAACAAATATGATCGCCTATTTGTGATTACATGGACATGCTCCTTATAAAACAAAAAAAGGGGTTTCACATATTAGATACCAGGGTTTGGCTAATTCTTCTCCTGAGAATCCGACAGAAGCACCATCAACTTGAGAAGTTAAAGATTCTTTCTCCCTGACAAGCTGAGACCCCGAACTCTCGTCTGTCTCATCCTCACCATGGACAATCATAGTTCCGAAATCACCACCTGAGTACATGAACCAAGGCAAACATAAAGTACATGTGTTTTGAAAACCATGATGGAAGAAAACCCACACCAGCATATCTAAGCTGTGAGCTAACAAGGCTGCTGCATCAAAACATCACTCTGCAGAGTTTACTAACAATCGCCAAGAAAATGCACTCAACAATTCTCATGATGGTTAGGAAATGCAATATTGCCAACTTGTAAATTACAACATAACAGAATAAGGTTCACAGCGTTGCCTGGTATATGCTGCCGATTCAGGGTGCTTGTTAGAGGTGCTTCTACGGTATTTTGATATCCACTATTAGGAGGTTTTGATGGAACGGTAATTCCAATCTCATCAATTGATTTTGGACCTAGTGTTGACTGTTACAGGATATACTATAATTTAGACAACCATAGCTTGCATAATATTAGGAAAGAAGATGGGAGTACGGTTTGAGAAAAACTAATACATACAGTTTCTTCTGAAGAAGGTGCTAGTTGTGCTTGCAAAGCCATTGAAGCTCTGATTTGTCTAGACTTCTCAATCTTTGGCGACATTGCAGAAGCCCCAGTTTTACATCTCTGAACGAATTTGTGCTGAATTTAAAAGCAAAGAGTGACAGCATCAGAAGACCACAGATCCTAAACACTAAACTCCGTCTTAGCTATGAAAATAATGATAATTTTGACGAGTAAAAGTCAAGATATCCTGATAATGCTCTTGACATGAAAGTCAGCCCAGAGAAATTTTTTTTAAAAAAAAAGACAGGAAAGAAGAGCATTGAGATACATCTTAACGATCTCTGACATGCATGCAAAAGATTATCATAGTTTACCTTAAGCATCTCATCTGCAGTTGGGCGAAGACGTGGTTCCTTTGTGAGGCACTTTGCAACGAAATCATGAAAGACCAGGGACCTGCAGAGGGTAGTAGCAACCAACAGTCATTTGCAACATAAGATACTGCAAAGACCTATTGAAACCAAATTGCATTACAATGCTTCATAACGCTTATAGGTCAAATTATCTATATAAATGTACAGTGCTAACCACAATTGTAAGTTTTAGACCCATGGGATACAGTATTTGGTTCTGAAGTAATAAAACATCAAATTGGTAAAGGACTGTATGCTACTGATTGTAAATATGCAAATACTGTTATTCTGTGACTACAAGAACCTATCTTTAATAAAATGAAATTATAAGGTACTGATAACCTCTTCTGCATTACCGACAACCAATGTGACAATTATCAATAGGTTGATGACATACCATTTTTCTTTATCTTCAAGCATTGGAGCTGGCTCGATCGATATCATGAACAAAACCTAGCAAAACAGATGTCTGAAATGAGAAATTAAATAATCAACCAAGATAAGAACTTTAGAGAGCATTTAAAGACCTCTACATTTAGCCTAAAATCTCTCATATTTATATAATAAAAAATTCACACAAGGTCTATACAGATTGCATTTATTGGACAAACTTCACAACACCAAGCTACTTGCATTAGGTTTAAAAGAGACCAAACCAAGTCGCATGAAACAAATGTCAATGAACAATCTGAGCCAATCACAGTTAGAGAAACCCTTGAAACGAAGCCTAACTCAAACCGACGTGTAAGGAATTGTTTTAGGTTTGGATAAGTCCAGATTCACTTCATTTCAGTTTTCCAAACAGAGGAAAAAACGAAACAAGAAGAAAAGAAAAAGAGCAGGACTGTGTATCATCAGTATGCCCATCCTAAAATCAGCAAGGTATCTGATCACTTGGAAACAAATAACAAAAGCAAGATGGCTAAATATAACAACCCTCATAGGATGAACTGCCGATCTTGGAGGAAGACCCTGTAAACAGCACAAGCTAAATGTCAGGAGGCAGCCACAGAATGATTAAGAACGAAATATGGACAAAGCTTTTAAGTAACGGACATCAAGAATGTCAATAAAAATTTAGAAGTTTTCTCTTCTTTTTCCAAAACATATACGCGAGAGAGACAGTACAGCTATCACGACGATAAGCTCTTGAACTATTCATAACTTTTTTTGCATGCACAATTGTCAGATAAAACGTACTATCTGCCAATAACAACATAATTCTAGTCCTAAAGATAATTTCAAATTACCTCTGCCATCTCGATTGCTGAAACACCAAGTGCCCATACATCCACCTGTAGTAAAAAGTCCAAATATCATCAAAGAGTGAACTACAAGAACATTGATTCTACTCTATAGAATACTTGTGCAGCTGTAGTTTCTTACTGGCTATCTATCAGACGCTAATTATGGATCTGGTAGAACTGGTTTGTAAGACCATTTTTCTAAAACGTTTATTACTTTCTTCAATAGAAATAACACTATATTTAGTTCACGTGAAGTGTCAACTTCAGAAATCAACCTTCGGATATGGATACATCAATCCATAAAATCTAAAGTTTCGTATACTGATTGAAAAATTTGGAGTTTAACTGACCAAATTATTGTCAAATAGAACACATACCTTCCCATCATAACGATTTTCTTGAATAACCTCCGGGGCCATCCAATGTGGAGTCCCAATGAACTTCAAACAAACAAAAAAAAAACATTAAAGAATCCCACAATTAGGCACAATACATCTTTTTGATTAACTGCCCAATTGATCAAAGACAACTTGATAAATTAACCATAGGAAAATTTACTCATTAGGTACTTACCGTGTTCCGTTTTGACATAGTCCGTGTAAGTTGAGCTGCAACCCCAAAATCACCTAGAAAGGCCAAGGAGCGAGCTTAGAAATCAGCATGCAGCATACGTAAAGTTTAATTAAACACCGATAAACCAGAGCAAGATTTTGAGCTTAAAATCATAGAACCCAACATATTTTATAAAACCAAAATATGTAAACGCTGCTTTACAAGAAGGTCCAAGCTTAACTTACCCAACTTGACCTCTCCTTGTTCGGTCAACAAAATATTTCCACCCTTAATATCTCTATGGACTTTGTATATTGAGTGCAAGTATGCAAGACCCTACATAAAAGACGTAGGAACAGACGTGTTAGGCCTATGAGCCCAAGCAGCAAAGACGCCAGCAATAAATACAGGAAAGGAGAAATCAGCTTTCTACTTATAGTCAGTTCTATAAAGTGAGAAAAGGGCGGAAAATTGTGTGGATACCTTCAATGCCTCTCGACAAATATATGCTATCTGATACTCCTCCAATGCCTCCTCAGTGACATTCATCAAATCAGCAACACTTCCACCTCCGCAATACTCCATCACTATCTGCCAGAAAACATGAGTAAGTAGATAGAGAGCCTGTATTCTCATAATGAATACATAAACCATGGCCTCGATGCTCACCCAAAGATAATCTTCTCCCTGGTAACTCCCAAGGTAGCGGACTACATTTGGATGATTACACTGCTGCAGCATCTCAATTTCCCCCCGGATCTCTTCATAGCCCTCCTCCTGTTAAAAGTAGAACTTGGATCACACTTAGTGCTTACGCAATTCAACATAGGCTGAAGACAAGCTGTTGGTACCCCTTCGGTAAGTGATATGACTTTAACAGCAACAATCTCCGATGTTTTCAAATCTCTTGCCTTGTATACAGATCCATATGATCCTTTCCCTGCCAATTCAGTTAAAGGATTTAATATAGTAATCAAAAAAATTGGACCATGGATATGAATGTCTGATATAGAGATGAGCAAGCAACTAATCCAAGAACGGGCATAATTAAGTTGCAGGAAAGTATTTTACCAAGTTCATTGAGGAATTCATATTTAGTGGTTGGATCTTCCCTGGTAATGCTCTCAGGAAGGGACGTGGTTGACATCTTACTATTCTGCTGCTGCATTTTCCGATTATCATCGGCTTGAAAGTGAGAAGAAGGAGAGGAAGGGCCAGATTTCCGATTCTTACCACCGAAATTTGATTTCTGCATACTCGCCACGGCCCTTCCCATAGTTGACAAATCCATCTCCCTCTCTCTTTCCTTTCCCTTTTTAGCCGAAGATTTTACAACAAACGTACCGTACTCTCCGTCATCTTCATCTTCGTCTTCATCATCAGAAGATTCCTCAAGGTTGCCCCTAGCTCTCCTCCTCCTAGGACTTACTTCCATTTGCGGTTTGGACGAGTACGGACTGTTCTTGCTAAGACTACTCCGATTCGTCTTCACAATCATCGTTCCAAAATCTCCGGCTCCGTCATCGTTACCGTCGTCCTCGTCGTAGTCGAGCGACGCGCCGCCCCCGAAATCTTTGGGAAGATGCTTGAATAGAGGAGGAAGCAAAGCATCGTCTTCATCATCTTCCTCTCCACCTCCGTCACTGTCGCCTTTGTAAACCATTGTAGCGTATAAATCGACATTTTCGTCTTCATCGGGTTTGGACTTTCGTTTGTCTCGATCTCGACCTTGATCGGAATCGGAGTCCGAGTGGACTACGAAAGTGCCATATATCTCTGGTTTGGGCTCCGGTTTCCGGCTCCGCCAAGATCTCGGCGAGATATGATCCATTTATTGCTCGACCGTTGTTGTCGCCGGGGATACGGAGAGAGAGAGTCAGGCAAAGAGTGCCGCTAGTAACGAAATCAATGAGTAAAAAGAATAACACAGGTGCACAAAAAAAAAAAAAAAAAAAAAAAANTAAGAAATAGTATAAAATGTAAAGTGGCCTATCTAAAATTTGTTTTGCAAGCTGGGAAATGAAAATTTCAGGTTTTCTACATTTTTCTTTTTCTTTTTTGTCACCAAAATTTTAGATTCTATTGTTTATTTTAATATTATTTATTAATTCTTAAAAATTTAAGAATCTTTTTAATTTTAGTTTTTTCAATAGTAAGACCACTAATATTGTTCTTAAAAATTAAAATTAATTTTTTATTTTAGATATTTGAATATAAATTTTATGAAAGTAACAAATTATTGCATTTATATTTAAATATAAATTTTTAATAGAAATATTTGAATATATATATATAACATATTATATTATATATTTTGGGTATTTTAGTTTTTTCGGGTAATATTTTTTTAGTGTAATTTAATTTTAAACTATTTCGAGTATTTTGTATTTTCATATAGTTTTTGTATTTTCTGGTATTTTTGTATTTTGGTATTTTTTGGTATTTCAGATCTGAAATATCCGGAACTGACAAGAACCAAATTGGAACTGAATCAAATATTAGAAAAGTATCGATTGTGTATTTGAATTTAGAATCCGAAGAACCGAAACCGAACTGAATATCCAAAAACCAAGCCTTAGAAAAAATGGAAAGAAAAAAAACCATTTCGACAGAAGAAGAAGAAAAAAATAAATAAATAACAAAAACAAAAACAGGACCGCCAATGGTAGGCCGCCACGTGACGGTCCTGATTCGGGTCCGAAAGGTGTAAATAAGAGGCCGATTCTTTTAATCTCATCTTATTAAATTAATTAAAAAAAGTTAAAAGACCTTCTTTTTTTGGAGCGTTGGACGTGCTCTAACATTTAGGAGAATACATTGGTTTGGTTGGAAAACTAGAATGGAACATATAGACTAGGAGTGGACATTTGGTTTATTCGGTTCGGTTTTTTTAATTTTTATTTTTTGGTTTTTAGTTTTTCGGCTAAATTGAACCGAACTATATTTTTAAAGTTCGGTTTATTCGGTTCGAAAATCTTAATTTCGGTTAACTTTTTTGATTTTTTTGGGTATTTTCAGTTTTTTTGGTTTTCCGTTTTTTGTTTATTTTAGCAAGTTTGATTTGGTTCGGTTAGTTTAAGAAAAAATTATCACCAAACCGAAAAGTGAACTAAAATAAAAAAATATATGTTGAATTGAACCAAACAAACCGAACCGAACTAACCAAACTAAATTCAGTTCAGTTCGGTTTAAATCCACCCCTAATATAGACAACCGTTGGGGAATGGAATCGAATTTCTTTCTCTTCATATTTCTCTCTTCATACTTCTCTCGATTTTCACTTTTGTCATCCCGTCTTTCTTGCCATTGGTCGGCTTTCCGCCGGTGCCAGCAAGTTTCACATCCGCCTATATATATATATATATATTTTCCTTCTTTTCTTTTTTCGGTTTCTTTTCTTTTTTTTAGAGCGCGTGTTCGATGTCGTCATCTTCCTCTCCTCTCCGGCGATGTTTCTTCTCTGCTTGGCGTTGTAGTGTCATTTTGGGATGCATGTATGGGTTTTCAGGCGGTTCTGTCGTTGCGGTTCCTCTTGCATGCAAGGGCCTTGTTTGTATGTCTATGTGCATATCCGCATGTCCTCGGCGTTGGTGGCGGTTTGTTTGGCTTCTCAGATCTCTCCCATGGCAGCGGATTTTGTGGCTACTTTCCTTCCTCCGCTCTGACTCCTTTGGTTGTTTTTCTTTTTGGTTGGTTTCCTTGCGCTTCACTCTCGCCTGCAATAGCTTCCACATAGTCATGAAAAGTGAATGTGGTTGTTACCAACGATATCCCCCGGGACTTGGGTTCCTTCATGCATGCCAGCCATGTGTTCTTGACCTTTGTTTCTGTCTTGGCCCACTCATGGGCCTAGGTCTGATAATTCTACTTTTGGTCCAATAAGTTTAAGACCTTTAGTTCTCTTTTCTTTTGTATGTTTTAATAAGATTGTCAATAATTGTATTTTAGATCTTACGAGGCATCTCTTATGGTGTCTGATCTTCTCTATCTTCACCCGGATTGCACGCGTACAGTTATGTCGGGATACTAAGGGGACGTTATCAGATAGAAAGAACATCCTTCTTCGCTTTTGTAGTCCCATTGTGGGACGTTTATCTTCTAACTTAGCTAGAAAATCTTCTTCTCTTAGAGAATACTTTATGTACCCCTTATGGGTTTGCAATTTCTCCATTGTGAGAGGTTATGTATCGTTGTAATGTTCTCTTAGTCTAATATACTATTGTTAACCCAAAAAAAAGAACATATAGGTCAACTGGTGAGAATAGTTGTTTTTTTGTAAAGGACTTCTTGAGCCAAGGTATTATCCCTCTTGTTCTTCCTCCTTGAATAGTGATGAAGAAGAAAATTTGGGTTCACAACATAGTAGGAATTCAAATCTTTCGACAAAAGTAAATCATTCCAAAGGATGTGACACCATCTCAATTAAATCTGTAAAATATGTGGAAAAATTTTGACAAAACAATTTAATTTGAAAAGACATTACATTGACATGGAGAAAATATCCCATGTGACGCCCCAACCCGACTTCTCCTAAGCTGCGGTCGAAGAGCCAAGGTTCAATTCACCTGCTTGAACCGACCTTAACAATTTTTTTTTATTTACGCATCAGAATTCTAATTAATGATTATAACATACCTTCGCCTAATGCCACGAATCCGGATTGAACCTTCTTAGTTCATTATCCGTCAAATACCCTACTTTTTCAGTACTTAGTCATACAACCAACCATCCCCACTGGCTAAGTAACCGAAAAATAAGTTTTCAATCATGTTTCCAACTCGCACCTCGTTGAGCTCGTATTCGACACACACCTATTTGAACCTATAATCGACTCGCACCTTTTCAAACCCATCGTTGGTTCGCACCCTTTCAGACTCGTCTTAGGTTCACACTTTTTCGGACCCACTTTTGTCTTTTTCCTTTGGATGTGTTTGGAGTGGTTTTTATATGTTTTGAGATGTGATTCTCTTCTCCCACGTCCTCACTCTATATAGGGGTCAATGGTTATCTTTTGACGAAAAGATACAATCCTTCATTGCACATTTTCAATTGGTGCACATTCGGCCAACAGTTGCAACTGTTCGCTTGGTAGTCTTTCATATATGAGCTACTCAGCTCCTTTAGTTCACCAAGCTTGAGTGTTAGATGACTAGTCGACCTAGTTAGGTTAATATTCATTTCATTCATTGAGCTTGGTTGAGCTGCTATTTTAGTCACATATATGAGCTAGCTAGTCCTTTGAGCTAGTTTAGCTTACTTAGCTGTCTAATTTCCTCAAAACAAATCACGGTTGGGGTCAAAATGGTCATGAAGAATTTGATGTCTCATAACCGTCAATCCAAGCATCAAACCGCACCAATCCCGATCAACAAAGCAAACTAACTCAACCCATGATACTTCCGAAAGACCATAAGGAATATGCTTTGGAAGGATCGAGCAACAATCTTAGAATCGCTAAGCGAGTATCTCTGCACTCTTTTGTCTTTAGTCGAGAAGGTTTTTTCCCACCGAGTTTTCTTATTACTAAGGTTTTAACAAGGCAGGACAATCCGCTTACGTCCAATGTCGAGATCGAGACAAGCATACTCGGAATCAATGTCTGGGAAATACAAAAGATCTTGATAGATACGTTTATAGACAAGCAAAAATATATACGCTGAACAACGAACGTTCAGCTCGCCAACTAGCAAGCTGAATTTGTCACGAACCTTTCATCTCTCGTTTCGTATCATTACGTGTTTCCATTGGAGTTCTGCAATAAAAATCGTAAGACTCGCATAAGTTCCAAAGTAATCACAAAGTCTTCCCGTATGAAACGATAATGGTTAGCCGAAACGCTAAGAATCATACGATTAAGATCGTCATTCTTTAGAATGGTCACAAGCGTGTGCTCGTATTTATCGATCGTATAAAACGATAAATGGCTAACTCAAACGTCGACGTTATCTCACTTGTACGATCGATATAATCTTTTCGCAAAGTTTCGAATGTATCATTTGTAAAAGCATGGTTCTCCGAAGATAATCATTAAAATTGTCTAAACTGTAAAAACGGCCGAATGAGGCCTGAACACGATAACATCCTACTTACAAATCTGGACAAAATCTAGCCCAAGTGCAATGACGGTCGAAGCTTGTCCTGCAAGTCGTGAAGAAAATGAAAGAAATTCAGAAAAGGAAGGTTTCTGCAGAAAAATAAACTAGAAAAGGAAGATTTCCGTGGAAGATCGGAAGACAGAAAAGGAAAATGGATCAACGCTGAAGCCTATATGCGAGAGATGAAGAGAAAGGGCACAGACTCGTTGAACTCTCCACACCGAAATACTTAGGGCTTTAGATTAATTTTTCTATTATTTTTTAGTGAGTTGCGACTCAATTAGATTTATCGGTCTCCATTGGTATATCTAGGATAAATTGCCAACAGTTCTTGTGGTCGAGACTATCACCCGTTGTAACACGCTCAAGCGCATATTCAAACTAAGACTTCGTTTGCCCTCTTTCTTATTCTTAAGTTTGTGTTCTTACAACTTTTTTCGTGTTCTAATATTTTTACGTTTGATTCACATAAATCTGGGATCTCTGGAAAATCAGGGTTCTCTATGGTTATTCTTAACTAACGGAAATCGAACAGTGCGAATTTTGGTTCCCACAATCACCCCTTTATTAAATAGCAAAATAAGGACGTGACAAGTCTCCCCAACTAGAAATGAATTCCTTCTTGAATTTAGTGGCAGTTTTATTGCAGTTAATCAATGAAAGTCACACTGATTAATCTCGCGGTTGCAAAATAGATTGTTTCCTGATACACTTAGGTTTTAACCCAAATATATTCACTACAAGTTCACAGCAAACGCAGTAGTATAAAAAGGATCGAATCCACAGAGACCAAGAACGTCTGACTCTCAGTTTAAAATCGAATTAAGCTAAGAACAGATTAAAGTAATGGTTGTGATTAGAAAATAGCAATAAGGATGAATTAAAATTGGTTGTAAACAAATAACCAAAACGCTAGACAATAGGAAATTCAACAAATATTTAGGTTAAAAGTCAAACATGCAGGATTTTCTTTGAAAATAGTTCCCAACTCAAAAGACAACAATTGACTAATCTTCTCCCGAAGTATTAGATCTCTATGTTTAAATCACTAAAGACAAACTCCTGTCGTATTTAGATGGACTAATCAATTCAGATTCGATATGTTCATAAGCCCCTAAGACGATACTCCCGTAAGCAAAGACACTTATTCATCTAGACTAGATCAGACTTCTAAATCAAATCCCTTTGTGTTTATAATTCTAAGATCAATGAGCTAGTTAGCTACTCTAATTCATGCAATAGGAACGAATATAGACCGAGAACCTAATAATTCCAATCCATTCTATCAAACCCTAACAATTAACATGGTTTCTCTAGGAAACCCTAAAACCTAACAATTAGATTACTCAGACATGATAACGAAAACAGATTTCATAGAAAGAGTAAACATTGCATAATTTAAAAAACCAAATTGTATATAAATAAAAGACAAAGTTTATAAATCTTCTCCAAAACACAAGGATGGGATTCTTCTCTCTGTAAAAACTAATAATCGATGTCTCCTCTAAAAATAATTAAGCTAAAAAGCTTTTATAGTCTCAAAATAAAAGGAAAATAAAACTTAATAAAGAAAAACTAATAATAAGTCTTGAGGAAAAATGCGTCTTTTTCTTGAATTCATTCTTGTTCATGTAAGGGATCGATCGATTTGTGCTTCAAAAGGGATCGATTGATCCAAATGAGATCGATCAATCTGATTTTCCGTAGGTTCTCCAGGAGCTTGGATCGATCGATCCCATGTGCAAGTCTGGATCGATCATTCTTCGGCCTAGATCGATCCTTCCATCTTCATTTAGTCCATTTGCACTTGAATTCTTCCGAAAACCATCATTTTCGCTCCAGAACGTCCCAAACACCTAGAATCTTGAAAACATGCTAAAAATACAAGGAAAACACTCGAATAATGCCAAATATTATGTATAAATAGCCACTATAAAGCATTAAACCGAGTAATATCAACTCCTCCGGACTTAGATCTTTGCTTGTCCTCAAGTAAAGCAAGACCAAATCTAGAGAAGAGGTTTGAAAATCAGACCACATAGAAATTCTCAGAATCTCAGCAACCCCAAGCTCATATATCAAAAACCAAAAGACACTAATCCTAGACAACCACTGCAAATAAACTGTTTATCGCTACCTAACTAACAACATGTTTTCTACTCTAAATCCCAATCAATCAAACTATCAAGTCATATCAACCAGCTCAGTAGATTCATTTAAGTTCAAACATGTGCGTTCTTACCTATGGGGTATCGATCAACGCTCTAGAGTATCCATCATTCAGGATTCCCATACCAATTCAAGCATCGAGCCACTTCGGACCCCGTCCTTTCTTCTCCTTTTCTCACTTCTCTTTCTTTCTTTTTTTATTTACTGTTTTTTTCTTCGCATTTATGCGCTTTTTATGTTCTTTTATTTAGCATACGATTTTATGGGATTGACTATAGATTTCTAGATCACGCTTTCAATCCTTTTTTGTACCATTTTTATTAAAGGGAAGGAGAAGGGGATCGGTATCGTACTGAAAGAATTGTTGGTTTTACAAAGGGTTGAAGACAAAAATACCCAGCTCAAAGTATTCCAACACCATAGATAAGAGAATTTAAGGTCAATTTAAGTCATAACAAAGTAACGCTAGCATCAAATCATCAATAATCCAAAAGACCATAACTTTCAAAAGCATATCAATTAATCAATGGGGTTCCAATCCTAGTTGCAACAGTTAATCTAAAGTCAGTAGTCAAGTAGAGAATGATATCAAACTCACACTAGGTTAGTAGTCATCATGGATTCTGGTCATTATTCCTTCGACTCGACTCGACTAGACTCATCTAAACAAAAACAAAATTTTGCGAAAATATCATCAAAATAGACAAAACATCAAAATATCGTTAGTAGCATCATATACCCTCCCCCAAACTTGTGTGAACATAAATTTAGAAGAAGGATCAATGACCTGAATAAAACATAAGTCTGAAAAAATATAAAAATGAAATAAAAGAAGTACATTAGTCCAAAGTGAAAAAGAAAAGGAAACTGATAATGTGAACGTCAATTAGTCTGAGGTATGTCCCAAACTGTCTCCTCCTCTCTTTCTCTCTCCTAGCCAAAGGCTCCTCATCATCATCGCTGCGATTCCGAGGTGCTCTAAAACAGCCTGTGCGTCGTATCTTGGCTATCATGATCCACATACTCTGAACCATGTTGTGAGTCCGCTCTGCTGCTCAGCAGTCCATTTGATCATCTCAGAATCGTTGAAGTCGGGACATCGAGGCGGAAAGTCTAACTGATGTGACTCCAACCAGCTACTCACAAGGAGACTCAACAAATGAAGAGATAGAGGAGATGCAAGA
>OVBE01012017.1:0-13714 GCA_900406425.1 Iberis pinnata
CTTGATAGGCTTGAGGACTCTTTTGCAAAATATGAAAATCTTCTTAAAATCTCGCAGACATCTTGGACCGATCGGTCGAAGCTTAGACCGATCGGTCCGTCTTCTCCGGACTTGTGTGGACCGATCGGTCCAACTACAGACCGGTCGGTCCAAATCTTCTGTTTTCTCGGATATTCAGACCGATCGGTCCAAGGATGGACCGATCGATCTGAAGTCTTTTTGACTTCATTTCTTCAGATTCGCCAATCCGAGACCAAATTGGTTCTTCAATTCTCCACTTAGTCATATTCCATCCAATTATCAGCAATTCAGTATTTTTTAATCCAAATCGACCCGAACACCTGAAAATCTTAGAAAGATCCAATTCTACTAAGAAAGAGTTCATATAATACAAATTTAGCAGGCATAAATATCCACTAAAATGCATTAATTCTAACTAATATTAGTAGACAACGAGACAGTGTATATCGTTTTCGAAACCTTTGGTGAATGCATCACCAATATGATGTTGACCCAAAGATGCTCTTCTTCTTTGTGATGATAACACACCTACACCTACACCTACACCTACAAGCTGCAACTATACTAATCCATGGCGTCTCCTCTTCTCTGGACTCTATTCGTTTTCTCCGTTATCTTTTCCCTCCAATCTCACGGTGAAGAAGAAGAAGATACGCCGATCACACGATTCCAGCAATACTTAAGGTTCAAAACTGCTCATCCTAACCCTAACTACGCACCCCCTGTAGATTTTCTCGTTGAACAAGCTCGGTCGATTGGTCTTACTACTCGCACCATCGAATTCATCTCTGGAAAGCCAGTTCTTCTCATCACATGGCTTGGCTCTAACCCTAAACTTCCTTCGATTCTCTTCAACTCTCATCTCGATTCCGTTCCTGCCGAAGCCGATAAATGGATTCATCCGCCGTTCTCTGCTCATCGAACCGTCGATGGTCATATATACGCTCGTGGCGCGCAGGACGATAAGTGTATCGGTGTTCAGTATCTGGAATCCATTAGGAACTTGAAATCGAGAGGGTTCTCTCCTCTCCGTACTATCCACATCTCTTATGTCCCTGAAGAAGAGATCGGTGGATTTGACGGGATGGAGAAATTTGCGGCTTCGTCCGATTTCACAGAGCTTAATGTGGGATTCGCCATGGACGAAGGTCAAGCCAATCCAGGAGATGAATTCAGGGTGTTTTACGCTGATCGGACTCCATGGGAGCTTGTAATCCGAGCTCAAGGCGTCCCAGGGCATGGTGCTAAGTTGTATGACAATGGAGCTATGGAGAATCTGATGAAGAGTGTGGAATTGATCTCCAAGTTTAGGGAGACACAGTTTGATTTTGTGAAATCTGGTAAAGCTGCTAATTCGGAGGTTATCTCTGTCAATCCAGTTTACCTCAAAGCAGGAACTCCTTCCACCACTGTAAGCTGATGATTCAATCTGCTTTCTAAAAACAGCTTACAATTTTTGAAGAGTTTGTTTGTTTGTGTGTACTCAGGGATATGTGATGAATATGCAACCTTCAGAGGCAGAAGCTGGATATGATCTAAGGTTGCCTCCAATGGCAGATCCAGATGCTATGAAGAAAAGGATTGCTGAGGAATGGGCTCCTTCTATTAGGAACATGACTTACACGGTAATAGCTAAGGTCCACACTCTGTTAGGGTTATTCAGAAGCTGTTCCTGAGCTTGGTTCTGTGATCCATGGTTTCGATTCCAAGGATAGACCGATAGAGAATGCTACTGCCATTTTAGCTTGAATGAGAAATAAGAATTCATTGATAGGATTCTTTGATCAGAGATCGTATCAAGATTCTTAATTTTGATTTCGTCATTAGTATAAGTTTCTTAACTATAGCCATTTAGGGAGATTGCTTCTGCTCCATACTGTCTATCTTTTGGAATTTGATCTCACCTTACAAGGATTTTTGTTTTAGTAGAAGAAAGTGAACTCTTTTAAAGAGGAACCTAAGTGAATAAAGCTAATTACTTTTGTTTTTCCCTGCACCAGATAAAAGAGAAGGGCAAGTTAAGGGATCATTTAGGACGACCTATAATGACACCAGCAAATGATTCGAATCCTTGGTGGTCTATCTTTAAGCAAGCTGTTGAAGCAACTGGAGGGAAACTCGCAAAGCCTGAAATTTTGGCTTCAACTACAGATGCACGCTATATTCGTACTTTGGGAATTCCACTTCTGGGTTTCTCTCCAATGATCAACACTCCTATCTTACTGCATGAGCATAACGAGGTATTGTGAATGATGATAATTTCTATTGACATCTGCGAATTATATATATTGATGCAACACACTTACTTGATGCCTCAGTTCCTTAAAGATTCTGTGTTCATGAAAGGAATAGAAGTATATGAATCCGTAATCAGCTCTCTTAGTTCCTTTGAGGGTGTCTCTGATCAATTGATTTGAAACCAACTATGACATGCGCCTGAAGATGGTCAAGGCTCACATTGGTTATGACCAATGTGTACTTTGTAGTAGATGTTTCAACCATTTTCTTGTAAAGCTTGTGACTCTGAAGGGCTGGTAATAATCCTTTGTATATGTGAGAGATTTGATTTGTCTTCATAATTCTCAAACTGTAAAGAGAAATGCCGTGTGTGCTTGGATCATTATTATACAAAGTATCGACTTCTCACTTCTCGGTGTTCTAGTTCTGTGTCAACCTAATTTGAAGCAATTAGAATCAACAGAAAAGAAAAAGATAGTCATACATATTATGAATTTGAGAAAGACTCAAGCAATGTTCATTTCTGTATTTAATTGTTGTATTTGGACACAAACGTTGTTCGTATTTGGTAAATTTAAAATTAATATCAAGATGCAGCATTTGGATCTCAAGATTTTGAAATCTAAAAAATCTATATATTTGAGATCCTAGGTAGAATTGTAAAACACGTTCTCGTGTCAAAAAATGAGAAATATGTGTTATCACAAAAAATACGGGGAATGCATTATCCGCAAAAAACACAGAAGAAAACGTTATTGGCACAATGCATAAATGAGTTTTTTAGTCAAAAATGGGAAACTAGTTTTTCGCAAAAACCGTGAAAATATGTTTCCCTGAAAACGTAGAAATGCATTTTTCTTCCAAAAATGCAAAAACATATTTTTCACTCAAACACTCGAACACGAGTTTTTCCGTAAAAAACGTGAAAACACGTTTTCATACCAAAATGTGCAAAATGCGTTTTTCCACCAACGTGAAAACGCGTTTTCTCGCCAAAATATCTATATTTCAAACTGAAAATTATAGAACTACATTTTTATGCCATTAACACGAACCGTGTTTTTCGCCAAAAAATGGAAAAACAAAAAACATGAAGTTCATTTTTGTTAGAAAAACATGTTTTTTGCATTTTTTCACGATAAATGCGGAAACACATTTTGTTGCTAAAAAGGCAGAAACGAGTTATTTCTCCTTTTTCGAGAAAAATATAGTTTTTTCGTTTAGAAGCAAAAATCATAATTTTGTCGTAATTGAAAAAATGTATTTTGATATTTTTACAAATTCGAAAACGAGCACATATTGCATCCAAATGCAATTTTTATATGTCAAATTCATAAATGAAAACAAACAATATCTAGATGCATACAAGACCAAAATCTTTCATCAAATATATTTTAAAAGAAATGAGAAAGTTGATAATCTTAGGAAGGGGCGGTCTTCTAGTTAAAGAAAAGCAAAGACATTGAAAAACTGACCATTCTAATTGAATGATAGTTGTATATGACACACACGCCAGCCAAAACAACTTCTTTTCGAATAATCAAATGCTTAAATAGAAATCACTTTGAATCAGAACTCTTTTTGCAAGGATCCATTCGTCGCCACCTCTGCTCCGGCACCAAAATCCAATAGCTCAAATCCACCAGAATGTCTACACATAATCTCATCCATGGAGGACGGCGAAGTTGCGTCATGGGTCGGTGAACAATTCAGGAATGCAACAAAAGAAACAACACTAGAATCAGACCCCTGTTACACAAAAATCATTCACTGAAATCCAGTAGCTCAAATCCACCAGAGTGGCTACACAGAGTCCCATCCATGGAGGACAGCGAAGTCGCGTTGTGGGTCAGTAATGATTATGGAATTTAAAAAGAGAAGCAACACTAGAATCTGATCCATGCAATCTAACAACAACAAAAACACTCAAAATCCAACCCAATCTCTGACTGAATTTTTCTCCATCTTTGCATTCTTACTTCCAAAGTCTGCAATATATAGACCCTCGTAACTCTAGAGGATTTAGCCTTGTTCTTTTAGATTGGAACAACATGATTTCAAGGCAGAATCAACGATGCATTGTTTAAACATATCTATAGCAAAAAAAAAAAAAAAATTAATTTCCTTCTTCATACAACATGTTGAGAAGCTAACAAAGACGACACTTGAATCAAAACTTTCAAACTAAATCAACAACTTTTAAAATCAGACACAATAGAATCTTTAAATTTTGACAAAAGAAATTAAAAATTACTTCTTTTCTTAGTAGTGATTGAAAGATCAAAACTTTCAAAATCTATAAGCTTAAGAATTAGAATATGATGAAAGAAGAATTATAGAGATTCATTGAGACTAATAAGCTTCTTACATAGAAAACAAGAGTCCAAAAAATAAGATAACTTGATGGTAATAATGAAGATTGTTCTTTGGATTATTAAAACATAAAACAGAAGCATATAAGACAAAAAATCAAACAAAAAGAAGACACAAAAGCACATGCAATGATAATCAAACACAAAATTACCTAACATTCAAATTCAAAAATGTAAACACACATAATCTAATAACAAGGAATCTGAAAATATATAATCTAATATAGAAAATATTAGTACGCACATAATCTAAAAATGTAAATAGAAGCAAAAATAAATACCTTTTGACGATCTGACACCAAAACAAACTTTTTTCAGACATCGAGTTCCGAATCATCCTTCAACTTGCATACAAACCACAACCATTTTTTTGTGTTTTCTACTTTAACACACGCTCATGCCACTAGATAAATTTTTTTATCCACATCTCTACCTAGAGCATTTAATACCTGACCTTTCATTTTGAAACTAAGGAAGCAGCCATTCAATCCTAATAAAGGCTTACATGTTTCTTTCTAAGTTCCCTTTATTGCGTCGAAACAAACGTAGATTATGTTACCTCTTGACTTTTAGATTGGTTATTTTGTAGATTCTAACAGCTGAATATCCATTAGAGTGTAATATTTTGGCTCAATAGTCCCTAATCGTGCAAATTGCTCGTCATACTCTTTCTCAATCCACTTCAATTTCTTACTCCTTGCAACATGATATTGTGGCCTAGATACCGTAATCTTCCATTACTCCTAAATTATTTCTTCAGTCTTCATCGGCATGTACTAATCCGGCTCATACCTAATCTTATCCACAAAGAGCCTAGCTATTATAGGAATCGTAATCATCTCACACTTACCATTTGAAACAAATGTATGCACATCATTAAAGACTCCAACCGTCCATTTCTCTGATTTTCTGCACAATAGATGCGCCAAATACATCCACCACCTACACATCTATAAATTAATTTCTTCTTATCATCATATATTTTGAAGATTTCTCTAAGTTCTAATTATATTGTCAAGAACCGCATCTTTGAACGCAACCCTATTGACGAAAACTTGATATTTTGTACAACTTACTGATGTAATCTTCCTTAGAAAAGAACACCTTTTGAGCTTTAGAATCTAATGAAATGAACTAAACCGATGGATGAGGAGGAGAGCTACGTATTGAGTGAATGAAAGATGGATGGAGTGATGTTGATATGGATTGAACAAGAACCACATGAGAGATGGAGATATATTGAAACACCTAAGTCCATTGGATCTTACACACCAAAGGAGCTTCACTTAGATATTACACACTAAGAGAAGAGAGTTGTTGTTGAGAAAACTTATTCCTCTTTTATTATAAAACAATAGTTAAAGAGTTTAAGGTTCGTGTAAACAACTTAAATAGAAAAAAAACAAAAGAACAACATAGGAAAGAAGTGGGACGCGCTTATTGTTGGTTGAGAANAAATAATTAAAGAGTTTAAGGTTCGTGTAAACAACTTAAATAGAAAAAAACAAAAGAACAACATAGGAAAGAAGTGGGACGCGCTTATTGTTGGTTGAGAAAGGCTTTTGTAGGCCTTTTGGCTTCGATCTTGTTTATTACTTAGCAAATATTATGTCCATTCTCTTTTTGATCCACTCTTAGGCAAAATGGGTAGTGCTCAACTTGCCTCATTAAAATCTGGTTTGTAAAACCCTTTGGGACCAAACGAAACTTAGGAAAAGAGTACAATCTTGGGAACATCTAAGGTGGATCTCATCAACTTGAATATAATGGAATGATGATTTGATTCCTCCAAGTTTCGAGTGCATTGACTCTTCTTCCAAGCTCTATGTGACTTGTATAGTGGCTTCAGCAAGCCTCTTAGCTCTAGCTCTTGTTACTGGAAAAGTAGTTACTTCCAATGCATTCTCTTGTTTTAACTCCAGCTCATCTAGAAGCTCAGGACTTGAACCTATGACATATATTATACTTACCTTGGAAGCTATGACATATATTATACTTACCTTGAACATCCAATTGATAAGAATTGTTATTGATCTTTTAACAATCTCAAAAGGGACATATATGCATGGCATTAGCTTGGATTTCCTTTTAGTAGGAAATTTTTCCTTGGTTAGATGAACCCGAACTTGGTCTCCTTCTTTGAAAACATTTATTTTTGCCCCTTGTTAGCTTTCTATGCATCAAGTCTTGTCTTTGCATCTATGTTCTCCTTGGCCTTCTTGTGATGCCATGACTAGCTCAGCTTTCTTCTTGCAACTTATACTTAAACTTTCACTTAAAAGCGAAGGGGTTAAATCTAAGGGTGTACGAGGACTATAACTATGATCAAGCTCATATAGTGTATACTTAGATGCAGAATGCTTGACATGATTGTATGCAAACTCAGCATGTGGTAGGCATTCTTCCCAAGTCCTAATGTTTTTTCTTAATCAAGGCTCTAAGAAAAATATACATTTTCTTATTAATTAATTCATTATTTCCATCATTTTTAGGATGAAAAGTAGTAGAAAATAAAAGCTTAGTGTCTAACTTACTTTACAAGGTTCTCCAAAAGTGACTTAAGGAACTTAGTGTCTTTATCAGAAACTATTGACTAGGCATACCATGCAATTTAACAACATCCCTAAAGAATAGATTGGCTATATGAGATGCAACACTAGTTTTATGACATGGTATGAAGTGTGTCATCTTAGAAAATCTATCAACTACTACAAATATTGAATCCCTTCCATTCTTAGTTCTAGGAAACTCTACCACAAAATCCATACATATATCATGCCAAGGATGAAATGCAATATGTAATAGTGTATACAAATCATAAGGTTGAACCTTAGACTAAGAAATTTTCCAATTGATGCATTTGGAACAAGTCTTCTCCACATCTTTCTTCATTTGCGGTCAATAGAAGTGATCTTGCATCACTTTCAACGTTTTGTCTATGCCAAAATGACCCATTAATCCACCTCTATGTGCTTCCTTGATCAATAACTCTCTAATAGAAAATTTAAGAATACACAACTTACTCTCATAAAATAAAGACCCATCCTGTTTAAAGTAATGGGCG
Source organism: Iberis pinnata (assembly GCA_900406425.1). Classification (NCBI taxonomy): domain Eukaryota; kingdom Viridiplantae; phylum Streptophyta; class Magnoliopsida; order Brassicales; family Brassicaceae; genus Iberis; species Iberis pinnata. Next base: position 7,696 of record OVBE01012017.1, read on the forward strand.
ACCTTTGCTTTTAATCATCAGGCAGCCCATTTATCTTATGGAAGGGTTATGTACGCTATGTACTCTTTGATCTTGCCCCTCCATTTGATGGGTGGTGGCTCAAGGTCCGAAATGAACTCAAAATATTCCTCGACTAGGCTTGGGTCATTGATAAAGTGTATGGTAAACATTGAAGTGCTCAATTTACTAATCTCCTCAATGGAGATAGTTCATCAAATATTTACGTCAGATGAGGAGGCTATCATGGCGAGAGCGTCGGCCATGTTGTTTTTGCTTTGTGTGATTTGCGTCCATCTTTTCGCTCTTTGCCTTGTAATCTCCTTTGACATGGCTGGCGATGAGCTGAGAATCACAAAAACTTTCATTTGTTTTTCTCCCATATCTCTGGCTAGCTTAAGCCCAACGGTGTTTGCTTTGTACTCTACCTCGTTATTTGACGCATTGAAGCCGAGGAAGAAGGATTGTTCGAGGATTTTGTTGGTGGGATATTCTAATCGGATGCTGATACAAGATCCTCCGGAACACGAGGAGTCATCTCTTATGAGTTTGGGTGGTAGCCCTATGATGAAATCAGCAAGTAGTTGTAATTCCACGCTCGTTCTTCTCTTGCTGGTAATACAATGGTTGTTGTTATTTTCTAGGGTTCTCTTTTATGCTGTGGGTGATGACGTAACCTAGGAATTCCTTCCATATTTGTTTAATATATCGAAGCATGCACGAAGATGGCCGACGTGGTCGATGCCGACTAAGGATTTGACAAGCATATTGTCGATGTAGACTTTTATTATGCTTCCGAGTTAGTCGGCAAACATCTTGTTTACCAGTCTTTGGTAAGTGGACCCCACATTTTTGAGCCCGAAGGGCATTACTTTATATCAATAGGTTCCTTTGTCGCTCATAAATTCAGCTTTTTCGCGGTCGTTAGGATGCATCATAATCTTGTTATATCCCGAGAATACATTCATGAAGGAGAGCAATTCATTTCCAGAGGTACTTCGACGAGCCTATCAATATGCGGGAGATACAAATATCCTTTGGGCAGGCCTTGTTTAAGCCCATAAAATCGATGAATACTCGCTATTCTTTTGTTCTTTTTCTTCAACACGACCGGATTGGCCAACTATTCTCAGTATTTAATCTCGGCAATTTATCCTGCTTGTAGCAACCTTTTGACCTTATCATTCACCATCTGAGCTTGTTCGGGCCGAGTTTCCTTCTCTTTTGTTTGATATGCTTGAACGTAGGATCAACGTTTAGATTGTGACATGCGATGTTTGGGTTGTTCCTCTTCGTTAACTTTATCGACCATGCAAATGCTGAGGCGTTTAGTTTCAAAAATGCATGCAGCTCTTCTCTTATGCCTACATCGAGCTGTCGGCCTATCCCAACGCTCCTCTCAGTGTTGGCCTCGTCAATGATGACTTGATCAATTGATTCACACGTAATTTCTTTCTTTTCTTCTGGGATGTCGGGTATTTTTGAGCTCCCAACTGTAATTGCTATAATTTAGAGCTTTACTGTGCTTTGTGCTCGGCGATGAAGCAATTTCTCACGGTGCACTAATTTCCTTGTATCGTGACTGTTCCCTTTGTGGTTGGGATATTAATTCATTGGTGGTGTATGGTATGACTGCATTCGTTGCACACAACCAAGATGATCCCAAGATGGTTTTGAATATTGTGTGCTCGTCGACGACTTGGAATTTTGTGGTCATCACATCTCCCATTATAAATGGGTAGTTTGATTTTTCCAAACGTCTCGACCGTATCCCCTCCAAAACTAGTTAGTGATTGCGTCAATCGCTTTATCTCTTCCTCCCCGCTCTCCATTTTGGACAACGTGCTTTAGAAGATGATATATCTCAAGCTTATAGTGTTGACAAGGATTCTTGTCACCACGCAATCTCTAATGATGAACTCGATGACAAAGAAGTCGTTATGTAGATTGATGACTATTGTAGCATCATTTTATGTGAATTTTACAGGTTTATGCCTCGTTGGTTTGTAAATCGATTTTTTTGCGCCAAGGACCAGATGCTCGAATTTCCTTGTTGATCAGTTCGAGTCGTTTGTAATGTTGTATTCTTCTCATGATGACGTTGATTCTTTGTCGAGGGTTAGGTGCGTCATCACGTCGCATCTCGTTCTGATTTCTCCAAGGGGTTTTATATTTGCTTCTATCGCCTGCATCTCCAGCTCGGTTCAACGTTCATTTTGCACCTAATTTGGTTTGTAATTCTCAGGGAGCTCCCTCTCATCCCTCATTGGATACTAGTATGTTCGCCGCCATTCGTTCCTTCCTTGTCCTTCCTTGTATTTCTTAAGGAGCATGTCCTTTAAGTGGCAGAAATCGACGGTGTTGTGACAGAGTCGGTCTTGTGGACTTCTTCTTTTTGATAAACCTAGGCTACAACCAAGTTCTTATAATTTTGCGTTTTACAAAATTCATAGGCCATTGAAGGTATTTAATTTTTTTAAATATTTATCTCTTAATAGTTTTTGTTCCCATTAAATTTTTATAAACATTTATCTCTTCATGTATCTATCTTGAAACTTCTCTCAGACGTGATGAATATTGATGAAAATCATCTACTTGTAGAGATCAAAGTTTTAAGAGATATTTTACCATATGGGATCACAAAGCTTATTAAGGTAATGGATTATTTAAAACAACACAAAGGCTGTTATCCAAATATATGGAATGCATATAGAGTGATGTTAACGATTTCAGTCTCAATCGCTTCTGCGGAAATGAGTGTTTCTAAGTTGAAATTGATTAAGTCTTATTTATAATCAACTATGTCAGAGGAATGATTGAACGGTTTGGCTATATTGTCAATTGAGAAGGATGAGTTTGCTCGAAAAAAATGCGAGAAGAAATTTGTTTTAGAGATAGATAGATTTATCATCAAAATTAGATTCTTTTGTTACTGAATTTAGATTTTATATATTATAATTTGGATATTTATAATTATTTGAATCACACTTTATTTTAATTTTTCTTTTTAAAGTAAGCCCCCATTTTTTATTTGCTTTAAGCCCCCATATTGTCAGGACCGGCCCTAGTGTTGTGGCCTTGTCAGTTGTGTTCTGAGCGCGACAATGGCAGCTTCATCGGAGATTGCCACTTTTGAGACTACTTCCTTTTATCGTTCGATAAAAATCTTGAGGGGCTCGCGATGCCCCTGTGTGAAGAACCAAAGTTATGCGGTTGAAGCTTGTTGTATGCTTTATGCGAGTTTCGGTGATGCGTTTTGTGAAGGCTATTCTCTGGGTCTCTTTGACAACACTCTCAATTTTGGGAGCCAAGCTCGTAACTCTATGGTCGAGGGAACTTATCTTCCGGAGTTGGGATTTCAAGGTCCTAGTGGAGTCATCAATTGTTCAATTAAAGGTCTTAGACCTCTTAATTTGAGTTTTTCTTTATAAGGGGAATGATTTATATGAAAGATGAGGTTGTTGCTAGTAGACGGTGAGTTTGCATGCATAGTAGGGTCGAACATGGTTTGATTATTTAAGGTTGGCAGCGGAGTCTCCATGGATCCGAAGAAGTTCCTGTTGATGGATTCTAGTTCGGCACGGTGTAGGTTAGTCGTTATTACTGCTTCGAACCTGAACCTCAATTGTCACGATTTCTTTTTCTGGTCGTCGAGGCGGCGCAACAACGACTGATTAGACTATTCATGTGTACTTAGTCTTTGGTTTTTATTTACAGGCATTAGCTCTTCTATGTGGTCGGTGATGACATTATGAATTTGATCATCTTGATGGTTGGTGACGTCTTTGACTAAAAGACGTGGTCTTCTTGCTGACTCTGGTCTGTTATGCTTCGAGTTTTTTTGTTCGTCGTCCTTTTTAAAATCTCCCTAGTGGAGTTGCCAATTATTGAATCAAGGGTCTTAGACCTCTTAATTTGAGTTTTTCTTTAAGATGGGAATGATTTATATGAAAGGTGATCGTCCACAGATTAGACGAGATCGATTACAAGAATATTTTAAGTGTTAAGTTTTATATTCTCTCTCTAGCGTTTTTCTCTCTAAAACCAATGATTTCTCTTAGTGGTCTTGGCGCCCCTTTTATAAAATTCCTCAACCATAATCATGTAGCTACTCTTAGTGGTTGGGTAATGTGGCGCTTCCTTGGTGTGGCCTAGACTTAGCTTATAGGTTCATTGTTCAAGATTGGCGTTACGATTCATAGGCTCACTATTCGAGATTAGCGATATAGTCATAGGTCTACTATTTGAGACTTGCGACGTTCTCATGGATCTTTATTGGGCCTTATTCTCTTCGGTTGATTGGCCTCTGAATGGGATCGAGATTCCCTGGGCCCGTTCATAGGTATTAAAATAGGTATTAAACCTATACCTAACAAATACGATGACGATACTTCATTGTTATGTAGTTGATGGTTCTACAATCAACACACATTCTCCATGTTTCATCTTTCTTTGGTATAAGAAAGACTCGAGCAGGACAAGGGCTCATACTCTCATGTATATAGCATTTTCTCATGAGCTCCTCAACTTGTCTTTGTAGCTCCTTAGTCTCAACCAGATTTGTCCTAGAGGCTGGTGGTCTATAAGGCAAGGTAGCTCCAGGAACAAAATCAATCCCATGCTCTGATCATGTTATAGGTGGTAGTCTTATTGGGTTATAACCTGGAAAAACATTGGCATACTCATGCAATAGACTTGTGAGTTCACTCGGATGATCCACTATTTGGTTAGTCAAGCTACTAAGAGCTTCCTTATAAACAAGCATAATGACATATCGTGGAGCAAATGAATCCTTCTTAACATCATCTAAATTGATTATGAAATTAGACAGCTTAGGTACCTTAACCTCTTTCTTCTTTTTCAAGTGCACCTGATCTTGATAAACCTCTTGAGGTGTCATTGAAATAAGAGTGATCTTTTTACCTTTGAACTAGAATGACTGGCGATTTATGTACCCATCATGTATAACCTTTATGTTAGATTGTCATGGTCTTCCAAGTAGGATATGACCAGCTTCCATAGGCAAGACATCAAACTCCACTTCGTCTACATACTTTCCAATGGTTATATGCATTATTACTTGAGTGCTCACTTTTATTTCCCTCTCATCATTTAAACATTGTAGCTTGTAGGGTTTTGGATGCTTCTTTGTTTTCAGATTCATTTTTTGAACAATTGTAATGCTAGCTACATTTGTGCAGCTTCCTCCATCTATGATGAGGCTGCATACTTTGTTGAGTACATGAAATCTTGTATGAAACAAGTTTTTCCTTTTTGCTTTCTCATGTTCCTTAGGTTGAAAGTTTAGAGTTTATTGTATTAGTATGTATCGATACTTAGGGTTTAAAGAACACTTATCTTTATTAACTTAAGAAAAACTCTCTCAAAACTTAAGTCTCACAAAACCCATAGAGAATATCACACCTTGATACCTCTATTTATAATAACCAAGAAAACCATAATATAACTAGAAAAAGGATTTACATATTTAATTAGATAACTCCTAATAATATCCATATATTTAGATGTCTCCTAAATATATTATTGGTCTTATCTTATTCCTTTTATTTTACTTCAAGATAAGGTCAACATTCTCCCCCTAATCTTGAAGTCGACTTCTGAAAGATCTTGAACTTCAATGAATTCTCTCATCTCCTTGAATCTGATTCTTGCTAAAGCTTTAGTCAAGATATCAGCCTTTTGTTCATTTCCTGAAACATGTTGAACCTCCACTTGTTCATTCTCTATACATTCTCGTATAAAGTGATATCGAGTATGTATGTGTTTGCTTCGCCCAAGAAATATACATGATTCTTCGTAAGAGCAATAGCTGACTTGTTATCTACTCTTATGATTACCTTAGTACTTGGTTTTCCGACAATTTCACTCAAGAGTTCTTGTAGCCAGATGGCTTGCTTAGCTGCTTCTGTAGCTGCTATAAATTCAGCTTCACATGAGGATAGATCAATTGTATCATGTTTTTGAGAGCACCATGTGATTGGCGATTTGTTGAAGTAGAATA
>OVBE01012018.1:0-13713 GCA_900406425.1 Iberis pinnata
TATAAAGAAATTTTACATTTTCAAAATTTTCAAAATATTATCTATAATTAATTTCAATATTTTCAACATTTAATATTTTCTAAAGTAAACTAGCGCATATCTACGCACACTTACTCGCAAACGTTCACAAATTCACTCTAAAACATTCACGTACGTGTTTAAGGGTAATTCAATAATTACATAATTATTTATAAATTTAATTTTTTGGTCTCTAGAACACTCTATTTGGTCTAGCACTCTTCTTGGTCTTATAAACTCATTGAAGATTAATTGGTAATTTTACTATCCTATTAGGTTAATCTTTCAAATTGACATGTATGTGGTTAATTTTTCTATCTTCTAAATGTTTTAGATTATTTTATCCATGACCCCTCAATATTAGTGAAATTTTACTTTATGATTAGATTTTGAACATATAATTATGGGTTAAATTCGGCTAACTCTCAAGTCTCAACTTATTATATGATCAAGGGGCCGATTGGTAAATGTTGTGACTGTAGGCTTTTGCTGTAAACTTTTGACTGTAAAAAATTTGGCTGTAAAAATATTAAACCAAATATAATAATCACATAAAATAAAATAAATTAAAATTTGATCTTAAAATATAATTAAAATGGATCTCAAATGAATGAGAATAAAGAATGATCATTAATAAATTAATTCATGTATATATATATATATATATTGAATTATATATCAACATACAAATGAATTTAAAAGTTTTTGGGGTAAAAGAAAAAGAAGAATTTTTTAATAAAATAATTATTTGGTTTAAAAAAAAAAAACAAAAAAAGCAGTTACAAAAAGTCATTGTAAACGTTCTAAAAACAGTAAAACAGCCAAAAGTTTGATTGGCTAAAAACATAATGAAGAGACTGCTAAAAATTTCAAAGCCTTTGCAGCATTTGTACTTGTTTATGCTTCCATTGAATTTTTTTTATCTTGAACACCCACTTTAATCTGATTGGCTTGACTCTGATGGGAAGATCTACTAATTCCCATGTATTGTTCTTTATGATTGAAGCTATCTCCTCTTTGCATGCATCAATTTAAACGTTTGATTCTTTGTAACTCCATGGCTCTTCATCTATCGAAAAAAGCAATCACATACCCTCTGTTTCTGCGACCAATACGTAGTAGTCATCGAGATATGATGGTTTGTTTATTTGTCGTTTCGATATTCTAAGACAATGAGAAGGTATTTCATCTTCTTATGAATCAGCTTTTTCTTCGTTATCTTTATCCTCTTCTTCTTCCTTAGGCATGATTTTCTCTCATTCTTCTTCTTCTTCTTTTATTGCTTGATCGTATGTAATCTCCTTGAGATTCTTTTGAATCGCTTCATTATTTTTTTGTCCCAATTCCAACCTCTTTCTTCATCAAAGGACACATCTTTGCTTACTACGATCTTTCGATGTTTTGGGTCATATAGGCGATAAGTTTTTGAACCCGGATCAGTTCTCAAGTGTACTAATGCTCGAGATCTATCATCTAATTTCTTTAGATGAGATGCTTCTATTTTGGCGTAACCAATGCATTTAAACACACGAAGATGTTTGATGCTTGGTTTCTTGTTCTTAAAGCTTTCATATGGAGATTGTGTCTTTAATGACATTGTTGCAACTCGATTTTAAGAGATATGTGGCATGTCTTACAGTTTCTCCCCACAAATAATTCGGTATATTAATATGCTTAAGGATACTTCTTGTTCTCCATTAACGTTATGTTTCTCCTTTCTACTATCCCGTTTTATTGAGGTGTGTAAGGTGCGGTTAGGTGTCTCTTAATACCTGATTTTTCACAAAATAATTGGAATTCATGAGACATGAATTGGCCACCTCTGTTAGTTTTGAATGTCTTGATCACCGCTCATGTTTCTTTCTCAACTAATGCCTTGAAACCTTTTAATCTTCCGAATGCGTCACTTTTTCCTTCATAAGATAGTCCACATGTATCATGACTTGTCGTCTATTAGCACAAATCCATATTTATTTGTGCAGCTGTAGGAGGTGTGATTGGTCCACCAAAGTCTCCATGCACAAGCTCTAGTATATGCTTGGCTCAAAAATTCGTAGCCTTAGGTAACTATTTCTTACTTGCTTACCAAGTAAGCATGATGCACAAGTTTCCTTTTCTATCTTGATTGTTGGTAATCCAATGACTAGCTCTTTGATCATCATAATTTTCATGGTTTCAGTCCTAATGTGTCCAAGTCTTTCATGCCCTTTTGTTGATTCACTAAGCTTTGTCAGATACAAACACTTAGTCTCTACAATCTCCATCTTGACTTAGTACAGTCAATTTTTAGATCTTACCGATTTTAGTAACACGTTTCCCTTTTTATCATGGATCACTAGATAATTCTTCTTCATGTTTATTTCAAATCAAGCTTCGGTAGCTTACCTTAATCTTATGAGATTGCTTTTCAGATCATGTATATAATAGACATCAACCAATACATTTTTCTCGTCATTCTTGTTTATGAAAAGTATGGATCCTTTTTCTTTTATGTCTATTTGAAACTCGTCTCCAAATCTTATTTTTATAGTAACCTTCTCGTTAATTCTAAAGAAGTAAGATCAATTTCCAGTCATGTGATTACTAGCTCCGTTATCTAGATACCATATGTTTTCTTCCTCCGTATGTATCTCGAAACTGCTAGGTTTCACCTTTCTCATTGAGGTATACTACTTCATGCATCATCAACTCATCAACCTTCAGTTTCTTGTGTTTCTTGAAGTTTGAGTAATCTATCTGGGCACTTTGATGCAAAGTGTCATGTCTTGTCACATCAATAACATATTATTTTAGACATGTCTCTCACTTTTCTACCAGTTACGCGTCCTCTTCCTTTTGACGCAAAGCGTCCTCCTCTGCTTCTATATGTACTATAAGTGTCTTGAGATTCTTGCTAGTTCGTATTAGTGTACATGAGTTTTCCTTGATCTTCATCCTCTTCATTCCTGATACATTCTTCATACGCCTTTAATCTCCCTATAATATCTTCATAGCTTATTGTATTGATATCCAATATTTGTTCAAGAGAAACTACCATGTGTATGTACTTCTTACGTGGAAGGCTTGAAAAAAACTTCTTGACCATCTTAGCTTCTCCAATGATAACTCCTTAGGAAGCTGACTTTGATGGTATCTCATATAGCTTTCCTCCAAAGTCATCGATTGTTTAATTGTCTTTCATCTTGAGACGGCCAAACTCAGCCATCAATGTTTGTAGTCTCGCCTCCTTGTCTCTCTCTGCACCCACATGTCTGGACTTGATAACTTTCCAAATTTTCTTTGTTGTATCAAGTTCGCCGACTTGAAGAACTAGGGTTTCGGTAATACTTTGGAAAAGTAATGCCATAGCTAGGTCATTCTTCTCTATGTTGGTTGATCCTTCTTCAATGGTTTCCCACACCTTGTGTACCCTTAGTGCCATCTTCATCTTAATGGACCAAACAATATAGTTTGTTGTGTTAAGCATTGGAGATTGTGTTGAAGATGAGCCTGGTTCTCTTGAATTCGTTGAGTGTGTGATGATTTCTTGATCTCGATCTCCCATGCTTTGATTCTTCCTCTTCGAAGCTCTTTGATTGTGTGTGTAATGTTCTTCTTTAAGTCAATACTTATGCTATGATACCAAACATTGTTTTAAAGCAATCAAATATGAAGGATTTACGTTAAAAAAATTCTTCTTATTAACCTTAGAAATTAAGTCAAAACTAAAACTCTCAAATCCCATAAGTTTGCTACAACTTGATATCTCCTTATATAATCACCAATTTCCTATTATTTATTAGATCTAATATAAGATTAAATAACTCCTAAATATATTACATAAATCTCCTAAATATATTAGATAACCTCCTAAGATTATCTTATCTAAACCTAAATAGGAAAACTTAATTTTCATTCAAGCTTTCTTCAAGCTTAAGCTAACATTAACAACTAATAACGTTTATAAATCACGATTTAATCCACTCTAAATTTAAATCTACTATGATCCAGCAATAAACATCCCATTTGATTATAATTGTTTTATTCGACAAGAAGATTTTTGGATCTAAGATTTAGTTTTCTGAATTTAAAGTTTATGTTTGTGAAAATGGGATATGATAGATTGAGAGGGGTATTTTGGTGGAGTATGTGGCCGTATATTAGCGTTTGTACAAACTACCTAGTGTCATGGGTTTGACAGATGACACAATGACGGCCAAGTGGAATAATTTGTCTTTAGCATTCAAAGCCCTGTCCAGTGCATGACTAGTAACTTAGGTTGAAAAACAAACATAATTTCCTCTCTTCTATACATCTGTCACTTTCCCTTTCTTTTGATTCTTTCGTGCTTGTTAGTACCAGTGCTTCATCTCCCTTGGTGGGCCGATCATATGGTTTTCTAGTTTGCATGTAGGCACGGTGGTGGTTTGGGTATACAGATTGCTTCCCCAACGTTTGTTTTTGAGTATAGTAACAAGAAGGCAGGATTAGGAGAATTTAATTATTTTCCTCAATAGTAACATAATTTGGAACAACAATATTGTAACCGTCGGTTGGGAGTCTTAAAATCTCACACAAGGAGATAATAACTGTCAAAATCTTAAAATTGAAAATTCAAGCAAAATTTCTGTAAATGAGTAGACAAATAAGGACTAGTTATCCAGGAAGAGCATGAGCATGAGCATGAGCTTTTGCGAAACCGACCCAAGCCACAATGCCAATGGCTAAAATCACCCATCCCATCACTTCATACTTTGCATCACTACTTTTCTTTTTCTTCATTGTCTGATCATCAGATTCAAAACCATTTTCTTATGTTATCAAATATGTCAGAGCAATCATCGATATATTGAGGTTCTCACCTTTGCTGCTGAAGGTTCAACACCACCCAGTGGTTGTGAGCCTAAACCGTGTTTGTGAACCTGTGTGTGCAATTCTGGAGCCTGTGCTTAGCACAAAACAGAACTCTCAGACCAGGTCTAGAGGCAAAAATGTCTAAATTATAGACAAGTACCTTAGCAGTCATTTCAAGTGATTTCTGGTAAAGGGGATTTTCTGGTTGCTGCAAACATTAAAAACACTTCCATTAGATAGGATAGTAACTTCAAAGCTCACTATCAATATTGAAAAGCAAAGAACCTCATCCACAGCTTGTTGAAAGAACTGAGTAGCTAAGTCAAAGTTATATTTAGCTTCAGTCTCTTCGGGATTCAAAAACGCAATTGAAGTGTATGCATTCCCAATACACCAAAGCGCATCATGTTTCTTTGGATCAATTAACAACGCCTCTTCCAGCTTTGTGATGGCATCTACGCAAGAATATCAATCAAAACCAACCTTTGCATAACTCGGGAAACAAATCCAAAAATGTCATTAACAAATTTGAACCTTGAATCATTTGCTTTGAATCTGAGATGCTATGAAACTGAGCTAATTCCAGTAAAGCTCCTCCCCATCTCGTCAAATTCTAATAAATAAATTAAAAAAATAAAAAAAGAGATCCAAAATGTAGTCAAACAAGCGAAGGGAGAACTAACATCAGCATCGAAAGAGTTAATCTTGTAGGTCTCTTCGGCATCTTTACGGATTTGTTCGAACAATAAAAGCCTATCGAAGTCAGCGTCCGTATCCATGGCTTCTTCCGTACACAAAGAAACTTGGCTACAAAGCGGCACGACCAAATGCAGAGGCTTGAGGTTTTCTGCGCCACGTGTTTCCTTCTTAATGGGCTTTCTATATAGCTATAATTGTAAAACCCCAATGTTTCATCATTTTTTTTTTTAACCCAATATTGATTTATTCATATGTAACACAATTATCCTGTACTTATTACATAAGGGGGATTGGAATGATATCTAAACATATTATCACTTTTAAATTGTTGTCTTGCTAAAGTATCAGAACATCTATTTGAATCCCTTGATACCCATTTGAATTTAACATCTTCAAATCTCTTTGACCACCAATAAACATCTCGGATCCAATTAGCTAGTTGAAAAAAGATTTCATGTCCATTGAGCAGTTTATGTAACAACTGATTATCACCTTCAAATATGACCTTCTTGAATCCCATACACCATGAGTGTTGCATAGCCATGATAAGGGCTTGTAGTTCAGCCTCTATAACAGATTAACAAATTGTACATAACCTCCAGATGCTTGTGCAGCCCCTACAAAACAACCCAAATCATTTCTAAATATCCACCCGGCTGTTGCTGTTGATGTATTGCCTCTGAAACCTGCATCAAAGTTAGTTTTAATCCATCCAATTTGAGGTTTGGTCCATTGTGTCCTAGCATTAATCCTCATATTTACAGGTCCCTCCTGCCTTATTCCCCTCTGAGCTATAGCATTAGACGCCTGCCAAACTTCATCATCATCACCTGCAACTTTAAGAACATATTCCCAAGAGAGTAACTTTTGTCTAAAAAACAAATTATTACGAGCTTTCCACAACCACCATAATATATGCAGAGGCAAAAGATAAGTTGCAGAACAAATATTAACTGGATTCCATTCTAAAACATATTTCAATTTATCTTCAAAAGAGACACAAGGATCAGTTAAGTTCAAATCAAAAGAACTAATATTTTTCCAAATTAAGTTTGTTTCAGGGCATAAAAAGAATAAGTGATGTAAAGTCTCTTCTTGATGACAACGTAAACATAAGTTTGAATTAGTTAATCCTCTTCTAGCTAGCTCAGAGCCTATAGGTAGAATATTAGACAATATTTTCCAGATAAAATGCTTAATTTTAGGAGGAGCAGATGATTTCCAAACTTTATTCTTAAGCACAACATTTATATCAGAAAAATTAGCATGTGATGTAGTTAAGAGGTGGTGAGATCCTACCCAATAACCTGATCTAACAGAGTATGAGCCATTAGTTGTATAGTGTCAACCAACAATATCTTGACAATTCTCTCTAGTCACTTTAAGTGAGAGCAATACAGGGACATCCTCTTCACAAATAATTGAGTTAATCTTATCAATATTCCATAAGCCTGTATCATTAAGTATCAACTGAGAGACCAAGGTTAGATTTGTATGAATATTTTCTCTTAGCCTAGGAGGTCTTGGTGGATTTAGAGGTAGCCAATTGTCTTCAAATATTCTGATTGTATCACCATTACCAATCAGAACCCTTAATCTTTTGTTAAGAAGATCTCTGCCTTCAATAATAGATCTCCAACCATATGAACACTGAGTACCAAGACCAGCTTTTAGAATGGTTGTATTTGCAAAGTATCCACCCTTAAAAACTCCTGCTATTAGAGATTGGGGAGCAGTTAGTATTCTCCAACTTTGTTTTGCTAACAATGCCTTATTAAACATTTCAATGTCCCTAAATCCAAGTCCACCTTCTTTTTTAGGGACATAAACTCTATCCCATGACATCCAATACATTGATCTAGCTCTACCATTCTTACTCCACCAGAACTTAGCTATAGCTTTAGTGATGTTTGAGCAAATTCCTTGAGGAAGATGAAAGCAATTCATTGAGTATATAGGCATGGCTAATCCTATAGATTTCAATAGAATCTCTTTGCCTGCTTGAGACAAGAATTTAGTTGTCCATCCCACTGTTCTTGCCTTAATTCTCTCAATTATAAACTGAAACATATCTATCTTTTTCCTGCCAAATTGCTCAGGCAGTCCAAGGTATTTCCCATACCCTCCTACATTATGAATGTGAAGTACATCTCTTATCCTTGTTTTCATGTGATCATGGACTCTACTCCCAAAGGTTATAGCAAACTTTTGTACATTAACCATCTGACCAGATGCTTGTTCATAACAAGATAGAATCTGTTTAACTTTTAAGGCAGAGGATAAGTTAGCTTGACAGAAGAAAAGTGAATCATCAGCAAACAATAGATGATTCACTGCTGGACTCTTATTACTAATTTTTATACCTTTCAAATGCTTACACACAACAGCCTGTTTAAACATATTACTCAGTACTTCTGAGCAGAGAATAAACAAATAAGGAGACAGGGGATCACCCTGTCTCAACCCACGTTCATGTTGAAAGAAACCTCTTGGTTTACCATTTACAATGACTGAATAGGTAACTGACTTGACACAACCCATTAGCCAATTAATCCAAGTCTCATGAAAACCTAACTTATGTAATGTTTGTTCTAAAAAACACCATTCTACCCTATCATATGCTTTTGAAATATCTGTTTTTATAGCCATGAAAGAATTAGAACACCTACGTCTAACCTTTAGGCTATGAAGGAGTTCATGAGCTATCATAACATTGTCTGTAATCAATCTATTAGGAACAAATGCAGCTTGTTCCTCAGAGACAATATCAGATATAATAGGTTTTAATCTGTTAACTAAGATCTTTGATATGATCTTGTAACTAACATTACACAAAGAAATTGGCCTAAATTGATTCATTGCTGTTGGATTATCCACTTTAGGAATAAGGCAGTTGTTTGTATGGTTTATCCCATCTTCCAGTACACCATTACTGAAATAATTATTGATATACTCAGAAATCTGAGGATTTATTTTGTCCCAAAATTGTTGATAGAATTCTCCTGTGAATCCATTTGGACCAGGAGCTTTAGAAGGAGCAAATGAGAATATTGCACTCTTAATCTCCTCAAGTGACACTGGTTTAATAAGATTTTCATCCATCTCTGCTGATATTCTATTCCCAAGACCATCAAATACATTACCCCAATGAGTATGATGTGAATGTGTACTTTTAATAACATTTTTAAAGTAAGCTACTGCCACATTTGATATATCAGAGTCCTTACGATAAAGACAATTGTTGTCATCTAAAATAGATGAAATTCTATTTCGAACTTGTCTTGATTTGGCAGAAGCAAAAAAATATTTTGTATGTTTATCCCCACATTTCAACCACTCATTCCTACTTTTAGTTTTCCAAAATCTTTCCTCCTGAAGATAAGCTAAGTGTAATTATTTTTGGATCTTAGTTAACTCATGAGTAGAAGCACCACCCATTATACTATTATCCAGATGACTCTTTAATCTAGCTATTTCCACTTTAGAATTACATCTGTTAGACTTTTTCCATCGAGATATTGATCCTCTACATTGAGCCATTCTCTCTTGCCACAACTGACCAGAGTGAGTACTTCAAGTAGCAAGAACATAGTTCCTAAATCCTTCTTTATCCAGCAATCTACCATCAAATTTGAAAAGGTTGGTCTTTGAACCTGCTCTATATCAAATGAGGCTATGACTGGTCTATGGTCACTTATGCCTAGATCTAGGAACTCTGCTGAGTTAACAGGAAACATTGACAGAGCTTCTTTATTAGCCACAACCCTATCAAGACAGCAGAAGACATCATGGCCTCTGCGCTTACCATACCATGATAGTCTATTCCCAATAGATTGCAGATCCTCAAAGTCACACACCATATACAGATTTCTCATGTCTGAAAATGATCTTTCTGGTCTAACCCTACCACCAGATTTTTCATTGTTACATCTTATATCATTAAAATCTCCTACTGCTATCTAGGGACCAGTCCTTGTTTGTGCAATAATTTCCATTTGTGACCATGTTAGAGATCTTAATTGTTGAATGGGATGACCATAAACACAAGACAAGTGAAAGTTCATTTCATTACTTTGAACAGAAAGGTCTACAAGATTTGGAGAAGAAGATAAAACAGAAACATAAAAACATGACTTCCACATAATTACAATTCCACCACTAAGACCCCTAGGTGGAACTAATTCAGCTACTACTTGCTCCACAAACACAGATTGTTGTTTTGTCTCCATAAGGTAAATGATATCTGGGAGATATTTGGCGTTTATCTCCTTAAGATGTCGAACTGCGAGGTCATTACCAATCCTCTGCAGTTCAAACTTAAAACTCTCATGGCGTGCTTGGTGGTTCTGGGCCCACCGCGCCTCTAACTTGTCAATGAAGAGATTTCTTAACTATTTCAGATATCATGTCATCATTAGCAGTAGTAACAACATCTGATGAAACCTTTGAAGAAGAAGCTTCCATGCACTTCCTCTTCCTTGATTCCAGAACAACATCACCAGCAACTGTCCCAAGAGTAGAAGTGACTAGTGCCATGTCCATATCAGGAGCACCAACAAATCCATTATGAACATGCTCTTGATTGATGATGTCCTGCTCTCCACCACTAATATTTGAAGTTAACTGGTTACCATATATCACCTGAGAAAGCTCATCCATCATGCTCTGGACTTGATTAGTAGCCTCTACATTTGCATTGGGATGAGCTTCATGATCCTCCTCTAGATCAAGCTCTTCAATAATGATTCCAGAACTTGGTGCCATGTGAGGAACATCATTTCCATCACTATCATCATCATCTGAGGGATGATGTGGTCCCACATTCTGGATTAAGCATGCTCCATAATCATGTGTCAACATGCCACAAGCTACACAAAACCCTCTGAGTCTTTCATATTTCAAAGACAAAACTGTGTTCACCCCAATGGTAAACTGAAAGTTTTGTTGAAACTTCAGAGGGTAGTCCACATTCCAATTAAGCCTAACTCTAACAAATTCCATCCTTGAATCATTAACAGGGTCAAAGTCCACCTCCAACAAGAACCCCAATGCTCTACCAATCACATAGATCACTTGATGGTTAAGGTACTGGAAAGGAATCCCCCTGATTTGTACCCAGAAAAGAATGAACTGAAGATCAAATGGAGTTAATTCAGGGGACCACCTAGACAGGACTAACATCCTATCAGAAAAAGCCCAAGGGCCACGCCTTAGAACATTCTCCATGGCCTCTTGAGAAGGAAACATGAATTGGAATCTTCTACCCTCTATGATCCTACCATGAACAAGACTAGCCATTCCCCAATTACGAGGCATAAAGGCAACAATGGCTCATAAATTTTGTTTACGAGGCATAAGAGGACGCCCTATGAGACTAAATCGATTCTCAGCCATAGCTTGGTCAAGAAGGACATGAGGAAGAGGAATGGGGGGGGGGGGATCATTGATTCCCAAATCAATATCCTGAATACTCCGGCTAACATTTTCAGCCATTACAGGAAGGAAAGGAGATGAATTTGTATTGATTTTAATTTTTAGAGCAACCCAATGTGCAATTGGAACGAACTCAAAAAGGAGAAGGATAAAATTTACTTGTTCAATTCTGATGCTGATTTTATACCCACACCCAGGATGGTTATGAGTAACAGTTTCTTCACACCAGATCGTGGGATCAATTGTGGAGATTACATATATGAAGCCCCATGAACGAGAAATTCGCGAGCCCACGATGTCATTGATGTCAGCAGATGCCGTCGATAACCACCAACACCGCTTTGATTGTCGGAATGTTGATGTCATCCAAAATCGCCAATAATATCGCCTCATTATCTAAATCAGAATTTTAGTTATGAGAAACTCACTTACCTTTTTATTATTTATTATTTATTACTAAGAAGTATTTCAAATTTGAGATATTATATATATATTTTTTAAAAATAATTTAATATTTGAGGTATTAAAAATATATATTTTATAATATTATTTATATTTTTATTTACTATTACATAACATCTTATAACTTATAAATAAAGAGCAATTATTTTTTTCTTCGGTCACACCAAACCCTTTTGAACATTATTATGATTATCTTGGCGGTAATGGATCAAATTTATGTGACCATGTATTATAATTTTATTTTGTTGCACTGTTCTCTTTTGTATAAATATGTTTTATGTTTTTTATTTTGTAAAATAAATTTTAGCAGTAAGTGATATTTCTTCTATTTTAACAATATAATTTTATTTTATATGTTATAAACATAATATTTAAAAATTATATACATTTAAAGTAAAATATAAAAAATATTAGCACTAAAATAATTAAAATAAAATTTAAAATTATTATTTAAGAGTAACAAATAAATATAAAGACTAAAAAAAAATAATACTTTAAATTTTTGACTTTTAAAATATCATTAGAATAAAAGATACCTCAAATTTGAGGATTTGAGATCCTTTGGAAAAGCTCTAAACCTTCGATAAATTAACATTACTACAATTTTAAAATTTATGAATTAATAAAAATGTACTAAATTAATATATTTGCTTGATATTTGACAGCGACTTTTGAGCAATTTTTAGGGTTTTCTAACTTTTTTTTTGTGACTTACGCCACAAGACACTGACTCCGCCGGTGGTCATGTCCGTTGACAACACATGTACACCCGGTGGCTCGGCTTCTCCTAAGGACTCTGTTTCATCGGAAGGAGACTCTTCAACATGACAAATAACATCATCACCTACTTCAGCTTCGATCACATACACTCTTATTACGAATTCATCCCCTCTAACGAAACCGACTCCAGTTGTTTAATCGGTCTGGAATCATGCCGCTTTAAGCTCTGACAAGCACGTACCAACTCACGGCTAAGCCAACGATAGTGCTCAATGGTGGAACATCTTCCACATCCATTTCGCCAACTCTTTTGGTAGACAAACCGTTGTGGGCCGAGTATCTAGTCGGGTACTTCAATGGTGATGCACCACACATAGGCAAAGTTCACGCCACGATGAACCGAATATGGAAGAAAGAGGGAAAAACTTCTCGGATTGATGTCCAATTTTTATCGGATGACACTGTTTTGTTTCGGATTGACTCCTCGGACATGCGTTCCCATATTTGTCGGTGGAAATATTGGCACATTGCCGATATACTTCTCGTGGTCCAAGAGTGGAGGCCTACATAATAATTATCTAAACCTACACTCTCATCAATGCCCATATGGGTTGATTTCCACGATGTTCCTGATTCTCTTTTCTCTTGTGCAGGTTTAAAGTTCCTAGGTGACATCATTGGAGATGCCAAACAACTTCATCCAAAAACTGAGAAATGTTTGCGGCTTAACGTAGCACGAGTCCTAATCGTTCTTAATATGGACAATACACTTATAGACACTATCCAATTAGTCAGTCAGGAAAAACCGATCAAAATCACCTATCCATGGTTACCACTGAGATGTACCAAGTGCTCAACTTGGGGCCATAAGACGAGAGATTGCAAGAAGAAGCATACACCTTCCATAGACACAGCTATACCGGCGATCACGCAGCAAAAAACAACAACTCAACTCACTGAGTCGGAAAATGGCCATCAGGATGAGACAACCAAGTCAACACACATAGAGACGAACACAATGCCAATCCTTCCTCTTCTTTCGTCAATTCCTAACGTTACAGCAAAGGTTATCACTCATGATGTTAATGTCTCCTCTATAGGTACAGATGCAGATGCAATTATCAGCCAATGAGTTGGCGATCAAACTCAAACAAATAATGTAGACGCTATGGTTGACGTCATTTAAGTTCCCTTACATGATCCAGCCTCAGAGTTGATGGATAGCTCTGTAATTTTAAATAACACTGCTCAAAATCCTGTACTACCCGCGACAAAACAGGATCCTATCAAGGAATGGTCAAAAGTCGTCCGTTCCAATCGTCATATTTATTCTCCTACTAAAGTTTCAACAAAACTAGGATCAAACACTACCTTCACCCCTTCCCGTTTTCTTGTTCTAGCGGACAAAGATGATGTTGAGGAGAAAGAGGAGGGTCAAAATATGGACACCGAGGCCAAATCTCTTGATGCACTGATGCCTCCCGCTATAGTACCCAGTGATGACTCTGAATTTTCACGGTTTTTACTTATCAATTAGCATCGATTCTG